>JBBPJW010001508.1:0-10842 GCA_038088935.1 Pulveroboletus aff. viridisquamosus
CAGAAGCTCAGAGGCATTAGCAAGGTTGAACTCAGCTTCCCATAAGTCTTCTTCTGCAGAGTATCCCTTCCATTGGATCAGGAAGGAGTGGAAAGAAGGTGAGCTGTGATATTTTAATATCCACTTGACTTCATATTCTTCTTGACCTTCTACAAGGTCTGGGGATGGAGCTGGGAAGTTCTTCCCATGGACAGCATTTTCATGATAGGGTAATTGAAACGGTATTGTCTCGACCGTTGCTGAACTGATGAAACTCCTAGTGATCGCTGCTATCTCAAAAGACTGGGTTTTATCTAGACCCCAGTGGAACTAGGCAAGAGGAAAGAATAGAAGGGTCAAGGTACTTGTATAAAGCGCAAGGCTCAAGTGCACAAGACTGAGGGAAAGCCCCCAGCTCATGCCAGCCCCTTATATATGCTACAAGAGTGTGCACGGACCATGTAAGTGGTTCCGGCCCTAAATATGCTACAGTCAGCCAACCAATGGCAATAAAGGAGCGAGTACCTTAGCAGTTCCATGAGGAAACTGCCAGGCATGATGTCATGGTCTAGGCTGTGAATGTGTGAAAGAGTGAAGGTGTGAAGGTGTGACAATGTGAAAGTGTGACAATGTGAAAGGGTGAAAAGTAAAAGGGTCCCACGGTCACGTGATGTGAAAAATGAAAAGTGATTATAACAGTAATAACAAGAAAGTGTGGAAAACTGAATGGATCTTCCATGTAACAGGGAGGCAGAGTTTATAGGTCATGGAAGAAAGTACTTCTGTGATGACAAAGGGTCCTTCTCATTTTGGTGCAAATTTGGAATGGGTGACAGAATGTTTTAGATTCCATGCTTCTAACCATACCTTTGCTCCTTTGGAGAAAGGAACAAACTTTGAGTGGATTCTAGAAGCCATTGTTTGGCAGGCAAGGGCATGGGTAGCTAGGGCTTTGTCCCTTGCTGTGGCTAGAAGTTTTAGCCAGTTGGCTACAACTGGCATGAGTATTTCTGGGATAATAGAGGGCAGGGCATGGGATTCATATCCCATAAGAAGATAGAATGGAGATTGGTTGATAATGGAGTGGGGGTGGCAGTTGTGGACAAATTCCACATGGAGATGTTCTCAGCCCATTTGAAAGGGTTGGCTTCACAGAAAATATGGAGGTAGGTTTTAATTTCCTGGTTAACTCATTCTATTTCACCATCTGTCTGGGGATAGTAAGTGTTGCAAACCATGCAATGACCACTTTCATTCTCACGTGATCATGGGAATCCCAACCCATAACAGGCTAAACCCTAACTTAGGACTTGGCTATATTCTATACGAGTACTCATAAGGTTAGTGGCACAAGGCCATCTCTGGATCTTCCCCGATCCCGATCTCATGGATCTGATCTCATCTGTTGGATCTGACGGATCTGACAATTGGATCTCATCTGTGGCAGAGATCCCCGTCCTCGTTGTCACCTCACCTCTTACCTTCCATTCCCCCACTTCATTAATATCCGATCCATGCTCTTTCCTTACGGCCTACACGAGGCTGCTCCCATTACGCCATAGGCTAGCTTACTGTACAACCTTAGGGTAGGCACTCATGTACCTGGTCCGTGCTCACCCTAGAGTAGTATATAAAGGCTGGCTATGGGTGGTAAAGTCTCTCCAGACTTTATCACTTTGTAGCATCAGCAGTTAGGCTTAGGAATAAGCTCTTCTCAGAAGATCAGACCCTTCAAGATAGAAGGCAGAGATTCAGGAAGTCTCAAGCAAGAGTCTCTTACATGTCCTCCTCGTTGCCATCACCCATAGCTCCTTGGTTGCTCCACTTCAGAGCCTCCCTTTAGGATTTCCCCCACTCAGTGTTCCTCCTCTATAAGCATCATCGCCTAGGTGTAGTCTCTGATCTTCAGAGTCATAACAGTAAGTGGTGGAAAGGGAGAGATCATAGTTTAGAAGCTTTCTGAGCTCCTTGGCAAAGGCAGAGGCAAATTAGGGGCCTCAATTGGAAATGATTTTGTCATACAAGCCAAAGTATTTGTAGACTTTTTCAAAAAAGAGGGTTGCAATACCCTTGGTAGTGGCAATTTTCTTGGTGGGAATGAGGACTACCCCCTTTGTAAGCCTGTGGTCGACCATGACCAGTAGGGAATTGAAGTTACCAGACTGGAGAAGGTCAGTAATCAGATGGCAAGAGATCTGCTAAAAGGGACAGTGAGTGGAGGAGAGGATAGGGTGGAGGGTGGAGTGAGAGAAATGCATGTTGACTTTGTTTTGCTGGCAAATAGTGCAGCCATTGACATACTTGTGAACATAGGTTGCAAGGCCAGGCCACCAGAACTTCATTTGGACAAGCTGACAGGTTTTCAGATAGCTGGAATAACTGGTAGTTTCATGGTCATGATATTATTTGAGGATGGATTGTCAAAGGGATTCATCAGGGGGAATGTACATGTGGTTGTGGTATATGAGCATGGTATCACAGAGTTGCCAGTCACAGAAGCACAACTGTAACCCATTGTGCATGAGACCATCCCATTTCTGAAGGATAGAGAGGCAAAGGGGGTCACCAACTTGGTGTTTCTTGATATGTGTGTGAAAGGTGGCATTGATAACATGACAGAAGATGGTCTCCAGGAGTAGGGTGACCATGGAGTTGTCCAAGGAGGAGTCTGGACAAAGGTCTGGATAATGGGAGAGGGCATCAGGCCCAGCAAGGAAGGATCTAGCAACATGTTGTAGCTGGATATTGAAGTCAATGAGGTCGAGAAGCCAACAGGCTTGTTGGTGGTTGAGGGTCTGTGGGGACCTAAAGTAGATGAGGTTCTTATGGTCAGTAAAGACCTAAATCATGTGGGGAGAACCTTGAAGATAGTATCTCCAGGCCTTCAAGGTATGAATCACAGCAAGTAATTCATAATGATAGATATTGTAGTTTCTTTCAGCAGGGGAGAAGGTCTGTGAAAGATAGGAGCAGGGGTACCAGTCTCTGTTGGCATCAGTTTGGAGGAGAATTCCACCAGAGGCATATATGGATGCATTGGTGGCAACAGTGAATGGTCAGAAGAGATCAGGGAGTTGAAGAACTGGCTGGGAGAGGAAGAGGGCCTTTAAAGAGTCAAAGGACTCCTGACAGGCAGGTGACCAGGACCAGGGAACTGTCTTCTTGGTAAAATCAAGAAGAGGGCAAGTAATGGAGGAGTAGTTAGGAATAAATCACCTGTAGAAGTTAGTGAAGCCCAGAAAGGATTAGACATCCTTAACCTTCTGTGGCATGGGCCATTTGGCAATTCCATCAAGCTTAATGAGGTCCATTGCAAGTTCCCCTGGTTGGACAATCATGCCAAGGTATTCAATGGACTTGGCAGCAAAGGTACATTTCTCCAGTTTTAAGTGAAGATCAAGATCTGCCATGTATTGGAGGATGTGGGCAGTGTGAAGGTGGTGGGTTTCAGAGTTGGGGGAGGAGATAAGAAGATCATCCATATAGATGACCAACCATCCTTCAGCAATCATATCATGGAAGGAGTCATTTATAAACCACTGGAAGGTAGCAGGGGAATTGTTCAGGTCAAAGAACATTACCATTGGTTCAAAGAGCCCTTTGTATGTAATGAACATGGCTTTCCATTGGTATCTGTCCTTGATATGAATGTTGTTATACCCCCATCAGATGTCAAATTTGGTGAAGAGCTTTGCTTCCTGAAGCTTATCAATGAGGTCAGAGATGAGAGGAAGGGGGTAGGCATCACAAACTGTATGTTTGTTCAAGTAACAGTAGTCTTGGCAGGGACAAAGTTTGCTATCCTTCTTCTTGATGAAGAAGAAAAAGGAGGCATGGGAAGAGTTGGAAGGGTGGATCTTTCCAGCCCAGAGGTTTTTTTCCAAGAATTCCTTGGTTGCTTGGCATTTTGGGGGAGATAAGTGGTAAATCTTACCAATATTTAGGACAAAGGTATCCTTTAGATTTATCTTGTGGTCATAGGGCCTGCTGGGTAGCAGATAATCAAGGGTTTTCAGAGTGTCTGAAAATACTAAGGCAAACTCCTGATATTCATCTGAAAGTTTAGTCTTGGGTTTTGCTGCATTGGCATCAATTGCTAGCTTGGTAGAGGTGGTAAGCTTAGTAACAATGGCTAAGGGGAGAAATGTGGAGCATGTGTTTACCACTCTGAAAGAGTGCCTGGTATAGAGACAGTCTTGGAGGGACTTCTCTGGGATCTCATGTTGCAGATAGTCAACAAAAAGATTATTGACATCAATGGTGGTTTCCCAAGGGTAATGTTGTTTAAGTTTGGGAAGAACTGAGTTGAAATGATAAAGTTCCTTCAAGGCTTCTAGAATGGATATAACAGTCAGCATGCTACTTTTCCAGTGGACAGTGGAGTTGGCATCTTTCAGCCAGGGGAGTCCTAGGATCAAGGTCTCTTTGCCACATCCCATGACATAACAAAGAACCTTGGAGGTGAAGGTTTTGATGTGAAGGACAACTTTGCAGGTGTGAGTAATTCTTCCTTTGCTATTGGTAGAAGCATCCACATTTCAGACATGGAGGGCTTGAGGAAGATGGGTGGTGGGGAACTTGTGGTGGGACACAAATTCCCAGTGGATACAATTGATCTAAGCTCCACTGTCAACTAAGGCAGAGACCTTTACAACTTTCCTGGAGTGCTCTGGTGAGGATACTTGTATGGGGATTTGGATTGCTTTTCTAGAGAAGGATACAAGTACAGGAGTGCAAGAGGGGGATGGAGCACCTTGTGTAAGGGAGGTACTTCAACTCAAAAACCCACTTTTCCAACTTCTACCACTTCTTTGTTACTAACCTCTTCTATTCCTAAGGATTCTTCAGCAATGATCTTCTTAACTTGAGGGCTAGTTCTTGGAGTGCAGGTAGGAGTGGAAAAGTGAGGGCACTTGTCTGTGTAATGGCCAGGTTTCTGGCATTGGAGGCAGAGCCTATTCTTGATGCAGTGCTCTCATTCTTGGGGAGTGAGTTTGTTGACTTTGATGGCATCAATATCCATGGCATTTGGGTCCTTGTTAGCCCAAGAGGTCAAGGGGGTGCTAGGGGTCTAGGCAAAGATCCTGGGGATTTTTCTTCATTGTTCAATGAGCTTGAATCATTCATTGGTGCTATTGAAGTGGGTGGCTTTAAGGTACCAATCTGTGATCTTGGTTGGTACTTTCTCCATGATGTGAATGCAGTGAGCAATCCATGGATTGAGTCCAGTTTCATAGTAGCTGATGAAGACAGAGTGCTTAGTAATGTGAGTGGTGATGACATGGTTCTGGAACTCTGCCATATACTTGGCTAAAGAAGGGGACCATTCTTCCTTCCTAGTCATCCTCATTTGCATGTTGGCCAGCCAGTGGATGGCTGCACTGACTGTGTCTTGAGTCTGGAAGGCAGTGAGGAAGGCAGCTACAAGGTTGTTGAAAGACCCCATGTTTACCTGTGTTCCTTTGATGCATTGTTTATAATAGGTGGCCACCCAGGATTGGACAGAGCCTTTGGTCACATAAAAGAGGGTGAATGTGATGCACTTCTCATCTGAGTTGTACACCAATTGGTTGATAAACAGGTAAAACTAGACAGAGTCCATCCAGGTTTCTGCTTTGGACCTGTCTCCATTGTAGTGTTCTGGGGTACCAAGACAGAGCTTGGTGGGCTTGGTGGTAGCTATGAAGTCAGACATGGGGGAAGTGGGAGAATCCAAAGTGGGAAGGGGATAAAGGGGTTGGCAGCATGTCAGAGTTGGAGATGGTAAAGTGGGAACTCTTGAAATCTGTAGAGAAGATGAGAGTTCATGGGCTAGAGTTTAATCAAGATCCTGTTTCTCAATAGAGGAAACTAGAATATTACTGATAAAATCCTCAAGTGAGAGCAAATGGTGTGCTGGGGTTTCCTTGGCTTTTGAGAAATCAGGGGGTCCTCTGTGGATGACAATCTGTGTTTGCTCCAGAGGGAGTCAAGGAATGAAGCCTGCTTGGGTGATATGATGGGCAAACTATGGCAGTGGTAGTCATGATAGTTATGCTACTTCTTTTGTTACACTTGGTCCAGGTAGGAACAAGTGTAGATCTTTGGAAGAGGGAACTAGGCTGGGGGTAACTAGGAGAGCTTGATGAAGGTCAGCTCTGGAAGTGGTGTGACTTATAGAGACAACACCAGCTAAGACTCAATGATAGGGTTGAGAATACTAGTGACACTAGGCTAGTAGGTTGACTGGGTTAACTAGGAGTTCCCTCTTGTGCACCAATGTGTGAACTAAGAGTGAATTGCAAGGTACTAGGTGTGGTGCAGGTGATAGGAAGGTAGAAGTAGTGTAAGGAGAGAGAGGAGACAAAGTATACTACTTTATAGTACAATGAATAAGGTTCAGACTCAGTTGAATGAGTCATTGGAGATTGTAATGGGTGACTACCCATCCTTGCTTGGTTCTCGAGTCTCCTTGGTAAATGCCCTGTCCTTGATACTTGAGATCTGCTGAGGCTTTTGGCTAGTGGCCCCTAACTAGGCAGATAGAGAGAATGGATGAGACCTGGGCCCTTGTGTATAAACCATCAGCCAGACAGCAGTCAAGAGCTAAGAGGGATCTTCCCTTGGGGACGGCTTGAAGATTGTGCTGTATAATCTAGCCTAAGTTACAAGAGAGCAAGACTGGGGAAACCCAGCCTTGCATCTTCTGCCTTATATATTGCTGGCAAAAATGCATGGACCAGCTACAGGAGACCTACCCTAAGTATTGCTATCTATGGCCACCAATAGCTAAAGGGGCTTATGACTAAGGTAATAGATAACACAAGGGGAATGCATGGATCGGAATGGAAGGGATGAGGCAGTGGCCTTGCAGATAAGGGATGGAGAAGAGAAGCTGCTACACCATGAGGATGTGGGTGGAATGGAAGATGCACTGCCCTGATCTAATGAATGAGGCATGGCCACCTGGAGGCCAAGGAGATCATATTGATCTCTGCCACAGATCCAGATCCTAATCTCCATTGGAGATATCATTGGCATCTGATCTAAGATCCCATCTGGGATCCAGCCACATCACATGACCTTGCAAGTGCTGGGGAATACTCTGAATGAACTACTAACCTTAGCCTAGGGCTTAATCTTATAAGGCTACTCGTTCACACAATCATGTGCTCCTGGTCACATGACCCACATCACATGCTTTCTGAGTCTCTCATAATCACATGTGACCATGTGTTAGGCTTGTGCCATAACAGAGATAACTAATGATCCATGTGAAAATGAATGGAATGTGAGAGAATTGGGTAATAGTGTCATACTCAATGACTAAGTACAAAGGAAGCAGATCATGTGTAATGTCCACTAAGTTAGAGAATGTTCTGGAATGAAAGAAGTAGAAGTTCCAGGACATGAACAAGAAAGCATCTGAAATATGTGAAGATAAAGCTATGGTGAGAGGGGAAAAGAGGAAAAAGAGCAGGGAAATGTAACATTGTCTATACCAAAAATTGGCACTCAACTCATTCCCTTCCCAACTTTACCCCATATAAAGCATGGTATGGATGCAAACTGAATATTTCTTGCCTCTACCAATTCAGTTGTATTACCTACATTCTCAATGATGTGCCTGCTTGTCAGAAGCTTGACCCTTGTGGTATGTGTGCTGTTTTTGTGGGCTATTTGAAGACTCAGAAGGGCTGGCAGTTCTACCTGCCTGCTAAACATGCCATTCGCATTTCAGCCCATGCTGTTTTTGATGATGCCATTGGCCATTATGACAATTTTTCAGCTAAGAGGAAGTACCAATTCTGCTACTGTTATGACTCTGGATCCCAGAGGCTACACCTAGATGAAGATTGAGAGGAGAAACATGAAAGAGAACTCTAGTGGAGGCTCTGAAGAGGAGCAACTGAGAAGGGATTGATGAAGGAGGACTTGGAAGAGACTTGTGCCCATGCAACTGAGGGCCTAACCTAAAAGGGCAGGGATCCAAAGAAGTGCCTAAAGCAAAGTACGAAGTGATTAAGTCTGGAGAGACTTAACTACCTGTATCTGCCCCTTATATATGGCCTAGGGAGGCACATGGACCAACTAATCTAGCCTACCCTAGAGTACTGCTATCTATGGACACCAATAGCAGTAAGGATGCACTATTAAATAGGTGAGGGGAAAGCATGGAGCGGAAATGAGGAGTGAGGCAGTGATCTCATGGATAAAGGATGGAGAAATGGAAGAGAAGATCAGGGTTACACATGAGAACAGAGATCTCTGCCACAGATGAGATTGTAGATCTCAGAATCCATCAGATCCATGGAGATATGACCAGATCTGAATAGAGAAGATCCAGGGCAGATCCTGGGAAGATCCCAGATTCTAGTCATGTGACTACTGACCATGAAGTACTCATAAGGAATAGCCAAGCCCCAGGCTAGGGTTAACCTGAAAAGGAGTATTGTTCCCACAATCATGTGATGTGAAAGTGGTGGTTGCACAAGATGCACAACAGCTACACCTCACTCTGCTCATCCTTCTCTGATCCAGATGATAACAACTCCAGCTGAACACCTATCACTTACTCTAATTCTCTCCCTGCTTCACCTGACCATGTCAAGCAACCTGTTACTTGCCCTAATCTTTCTCCTGCTCTATCTAACCATGTAAAGCAACCTCTGCCATTCTCTCATACCCAATCTACTTACACCACTGCTATCAAGACTCAACAGACAATCTCCACTGCTACATGAACCTTGCAACAGAACTCCAACAATAATTTCTCAGATTCCAGTCCATGTTTGTCAGATGCAGAGGAAAATAAGGCTTCTGTGCCCAACTCATCTGATGAAAATGTCCACATTGCATCTGATGAAAATCCCCACACATACCATAAGGTAATAAGCTCACCCAACTGTGCAGAATGGAAGCAGGCCATGTGCAATAAACTTGACACAATCACCCAACTTGGGACCTACAAGCTTGTTAGGCTCCCTGCCAGCCATAATGCTATTAATATCAAATGAATTTTCCACATCAAGCACAATGCCTCTGGTCATATCCTATGGTACAAAGCCCACCTTGTCACATGTGGCTTTACTCAAAAACCTGGTATCAATTTTGACAAAACATTTGCTCCAGTTGCCCAAATCAAGTCAATTCATTTGCTATGCACCATTGCTGCCACATGAAACAGCAACAGCTGTCCTATTCTCATGTCTTAGTGCTAAACCAGTAAACACTTGTTCCTAAAAAGCTGTGGTTTTATCTAGACCACAGAAAACTAGGCAAAAGAATTTAAGAAAAAAGTCAAGTGCCTTGTATAAAGCCCTAGAGCTCAAGTGCACAAGACTGGGGATTGTACCTAGCTTGAGCCAGCCCTTTATATATAATACAATGATGTGCACAGACCAGGTAACTAAGGTCTGCCCTAAAGTATTGCTATAGTAAGCAGTCCAATGATATTAAAGGAGTGAGTACCTTAGCAGTATCTCATGGTATCTGCCAGGTAATGATATCATGGTCTGAAATGTTCTAGAATGTGAAATGTGAAATGGTGAAATGGTGAAAAGATGAAATGGCGAAAGTTCCCAGGGTCATGTGATGTAAAAATGAAAAAGTGATTATAACACCACACTTGACTGGGAAATCCATGTCATTGATGTCAACTTGGCCTTTCTCAACAGTAACATGCCCCCTGACCAACCCACTTACATCAAACAGCCTCCTGGGTTTGTTTCTGAAGGCCTCGAGCACCACGTTTGGCTTCTCCGGAAGGCACTCTATGGTCTGCATCAATCCGGTCACCTCTGGTATCAAAAGCTGAAATCCATTCTTCTTGAACTTGGCTTTACTACTTGCACGTCTGACCCTTGTATCTTCATCCGTCACCATAAATCTGGCGTCTGTATCATTGCATCCCACGTTGATGACCTCGGCCTCTACATCTCCTCATCAGCCAAGATGGCCAGCTTCAAACATGATTTCAGCCAGCATGTTTCCTTCAAGGACCAGGGGGAAATTCGCTACCTTCTTGGCATTGAGGTCACTCGAAATCACAATGCCCATACGCTCTCACTATCCCACCGCCGATATATTGACTCTATGCTCAAGACTTATGGACTCGAATCTGCAAACCCCATTTCAACACCAGAGCAAGCGGGATTGCGTTTATCACACGCACACTCTCCACATACCACGGATGAACTTGCCGACATGCGAAATGTGCCATACCAAAATGCAGTAGGTGCACTAAACCACTGTGCTATTATGACCCGCCCAGATATCGCACATGCAGTGCAACAGGTTGCACAGTTCGCAGCAAATCCAGGGCAGATCCACTGGATAGCAGTGAAACACATCCTCCGGTACCTCAAAGGCACCCGCGATTTCATCTTAAACCTCGGGGGCCTTGCGGCAACACAATCTTTCGCTCCCTATGCATTCTCTGATGCCAACTATGCCAGCTCACCAGATCATGCTCATTCCGTCTCCGGGTACGTACTCATGCTTGGTCACGGTGTCTTCTCTTGGTCTGCCAAGAAACAGACCGCGACTGCGTTGTCCACGGCTGAGGCCGAATATTACTCTGCAGTCCATGTTGGGCGCGAAATTCTTTGGATGCATCATCTGCTCACTGAACTCGGTCTCAGTCTGGCGACTCCTATCTCCCTCTATATCGACAATACTGCAACCATCCGCATCCTCATGACTTCCGATGAGATGTCCACTTGCACTCGTCACATTCGTGTTTCCTATTTCTGGCTTCACGATGAAATCGACCGTAAGGAACTCACTCTGGAGCATGTCGCTTCCACAGATAACATTGCCGACATCTTCACTAAGGAGTTGCCCGCGGATGCACACCGTCGTCTGGTTCAGTTGCTTGGATTG
>JBBPJW010001509.1:0-10835 GCA_038088935.1 Pulveroboletus aff. viridisquamosus
CTAGACTACTTGTTATAATTTTTTCTTTTTTTCTTTATTTTCACCCACTTTGTACTTTACTTTGGCTCTTCACATGTCACATCACATGATTGTGGTAACCCTTACCATTTCACACACTCCTTCACATTTTCACATTTTCACCTCTTCACACATCATATTCTAGAACAATCTAGACCATGACATTATTACCTGGTAGTTATCATAAGGTATTGCTAAGGTACTTGCTTCTTTACTGCCATTGGTTAGTTTACTATAGCATATATAAAGGGCTGGCACAAGCTGGGACAACCCAGTCTTGCACACTTGAGCTCTAGGGCTTTATACATGGCACTTGACTCTTTCTATTACTTTCCTTTGCCTAGTTCTATTACACTGCAAGACTTTAAGCAACTACACCTATAGCCTTGGTGTGCACTCCTGCTGCTGCTAGGGATTTTGCTGAAGCCTAGCCTTTGAACTAGAGGCTACAAGAACTAGAAAAGAAGGGTACTGAGTCAAGGGACTTGTGAAAACCTTAGAGATTCAAGTGCACAAGACTGGAGACTCCAGCTTAGACTTGGACCTCTTTTATACTATTGCATCTTGAGCACAGACCAAGAGAGAGTACCCTTCCCTACAGTGGTGTACAGTAAGCTACCCAATGGCAGAAAGAGAGGGAGAGTCTAGAAATACATGAGAGAAACAGGTAATATGAGTTCATAGGCTAGATGAGCCTAGACCTAGTGAAGTGTGAAGTGGTGAAGGTGTGAAATGTGAAATAGTGAAGAGGTGACATGGTGACACAATGAAGGGGTGTCAGGGTCACATGATGTGAATATGTGAAGAGTTAGCAGAAAATATGACAGGGTGAAAAATGAAATAAAAGGGAAAATGTGCATTATAACAAGTTCTCAGTGGTTCTAGCACAAAACCACTGCTTGTCAGTGCTCACCAGTTTCAGTATTGAGACATGAGAACAAGACAGCAGATGCCATTTCACTACTCATTTAATCTTATGCCTTATATTGGACAGACTGATGGAGAAGCACCAGAATGTAAATGGGCCAACATCAATTCAATTGCCTCTAGCA
Organism: Pulveroboletus aff. viridisquamosus; assembly: GCA_038088935.1. Classification (NCBI taxonomy): domain Eukaryota; kingdom Fungi; phylum Basidiomycota; class Agaricomycetes; order Boletales; family Boletaceae; genus Pulveroboletus; species Pulveroboletus aff. viridisquamosus. The sequence goes on from JBBPJW010001509.1 coordinate 1,071, forward strand.
CCAAGGAAATGGGACCCAGCTTTCTCAAAGGAACACATTGTACAACTTCCTTAGTCTATTATGCAAGTGATGTACTACTCATCAAGACAAAAGAAACAGTCATGCAGCAGTGCAAACAATATACTGCACTACAAGAATTGAAGGCTGCATTACCACTTGATAAGATATCTCAGTGAACATAGGACATCAAACTTTGGAAGGCAAATCTGAAAGCATCAAATCCATTCTGTTGCAAGCATGACAGTAAGCTTAGCATAATTATTTCTTTTTTGTCCTCAGTGCTAACATATTATAATAATGTTACAAGCAAAGATATGGCTTGAACTTGCTAAAGAAGAAGTGAAGTCACTGCAAGTAGGCAATGACATGTTACTGGATTCTGAAGTATTTTCAAGCATTCTAATCAGTATAGACATAGATCTTGAGAAACAACAGTATGTCAGCTAAAACAGTGACATATGTAACTCACTGACAAAATCAAATGTCAATTGCAAGTCAAGCTGACTGTAAAACAGCAGTGAACCGTTGTTTCTTGATCTTGTGCTGGTCCAGTGGATGCTTTATACTTTAAGAGCTGGGGTTTTAACTTAGACCCCCAGGGAACTAGGCAAAAGAGGATAGAGAGAAAAGGAGTCAAGGCCTTGTATACAGTACTAGAACTCAAGTGTACAAGACTAGGGAGACCCAGCTTGCACCAGCCCTTTATATATGCTACAATGTTGTGCACAGACCATGTAAATAGATCCTGCCCTAAGTATGCTACAGTAAGCCAGCCAATGGCAATAAACGAGCAAGTACCTTAGCAGTTCCACATGGAAACTGCCAGGTGATAATGTCATGGTCTAGGCATGTGATATAGTAAAAGAGTGAAGAGGTAAAAGAGTGAAAATGTGAAGAGGTGACAATGTGAAATGGTGAAATTGTGAAATTGTGAAAGGTGAAAGATGAAAGGTGTCCCACAGTCACGTGATGTGAAAATGAAAAGTGATTATAACAGGCTGCAGTTGCTTCAGATGCTATTATGCTAGGCCTGAGTAGGAACTAATGCAGATCTTATAGGCTAGGGCTAAAGGGTAGGCTTGATGTAGGTCAGCCTGGGGACTAGAGACATGGTGCAAATGTGGGATGGCACTGGAATCCCACAGTAAGATTTGGGGACAAGACTAGGATGCTTGGACTAGTCAAGAACAAAGGAATGCTTGCCAATGAAAGTTGCAAATAGGCCCAGATGGTTGCAAGGAGAACAAGTGATGTTAAAGCAGAAGTAGCATGAAAAACATAAATAATGAGGTGTGCTACTTATACTATAATGGATAGAGTTCAGACTCAGTTGAATAAGTCAGCATAAATGACCAAGTTGACTAAATAATCCATGTGAAAATGGATGGAATGTGATGGAAGTGAATAGTAAGTAATATCCACTGATAGAGGAGAAGTTCTGAAACAGAAGAAGTCAGAATGTTCCAGAACATAACTGGAGATGTGTCCAGGATATATAAAGTCTGAAAATTTGATGAAGAAAAAAGAAAGAAAAGAGAGAAAAGGGATCAATTATAACATTACCCCTTCAGTATGTTCAATAACCCAGTTGAATATTCACCAAGTCTAGAAGAAGGAGGCAGGGGAGCTTATAATGTTACCCCAGCCAACTTTATCAATAATGTCATTATCATTGGTGTAATAGGAAGATGGAGAGGGTATGAGAGATGGAGGAGTGGGGTGGTAAGAGCCTTATGAGTGCTAGGAGTAAGAGAAACCATGTGAGAAGCCACAGGAAGGTTGCTGAGGGGTGAAGGAACCTTGAGAAGAGATGGTGGTGGTGGTGTCATGGAAGGAAAAGAAAGAGGACTGTCTAGGTAAAGGGCAGCAATGGGGGCAATGAGCCTGGTTATGGCCAGGTCACTATTGTAGGCAGGTGGGGCATTGATATATGGTGCAATTGATATACCAATGGCCCAAGTTGTAGCACTGAAAGCACCCTTCAGTATGCTGGGGATAAAAAGTGGGAAGTGGGGCATGGCCATGGTAACCAGTCCACCAGTGTTTGACATGGGTGATGGTGGCTAGCTCCTCAGGTAAAAGGGGGAGGAGGACATGAAGGGGAAAAAAGGGATAGTGGGTAGGATATGGCAGTGGGCCATAGAGGATTTATGCTTGAATTGATCTATGTCTGTGAGGAACTTGCCAAATTCAAGTTGATAGGCAAGGTCATCAAAAATTAATAACATCTGCCAGTAAATGGCATCTAGCCCTAAGCAAATGTTTTCAACATTGATTTTAGCAAAGTATTGAAGAAGGGAGAAAGTGAGGTGGATGTGTTCCACCCAATGGAATAGGGCATAGAGGGCCCATAGAGGAAAGTTTATATCAAGGTGGGATCCAATGGATAGTAAAAGATGTGAGTTGAAGATAAAGAACCATGCCATGGTGGAGTATTCAGGGGAGTGGTCTTTAGGGCAAAGAGCATGAGCAGTGATGGGTAAATTGATGGCAGTAATGGCCAGTGGTTTGGTTAGAGTGATAATAGAGGGATTGATGATGAAGGATAAGATGTGACAACAAAAGGTAGGGAGAAGAATGGAAAGGGGGCTGGACTGGGTATTGGCAAGGGCAGTGGATTTAGAGTCAGAAGTACTGGGCAGAGGGGAGATTACAAGATCACTCAGATAAAGAGATTCTATAAGAGAAGCTTAGGGAAAAGAAACAGGAGAGGAATCAGCAGAAAAGTCAATAATGCAGTCTAAGTTAATGTGGGCATGGACAGGGAAGAGTTGGTGGGTGGTTTCATTAAAGGGTGTAGTGGTGGGGGTAAAGACAGGAGTAAAGTCAGTGGCAAAGTTGGAGGTAGAGCAGAAATGATAGGTGAAATTGTAAGACATAGCTAGGAGTTGGGTTTCTTGGGACAAGGTTTCTAAGGGGTTTTATGAGGGTGTAGGGGAGCTGAGGATAGGAAAATGAGGGAGTGTTACTGTTTATATGTCTTGATAAGCTTGGGGGCATTGTGAAGATTGGATTCAGGCTTTCACAAGTCTTCTTTGGCTGAGTAACTCTTTCATTGGATTAGAAAGGAGTGAAAGAAAGGCAAACCACAATGTTTTAATATCCATTTGACTTTGTACTCTTCTTGACCTTCTACAAGATCTGGAGGTGAAGCTGGGAAGTTCTTCCCATAGATGTTATTTTCATGATAGAGCAATAGCAACAAAACATGGAAGACTGGGTGGATCTTCCAGGAAGTAGGGAGACAGAGGTGGTACATAATGGGGAATAGTGCTTCCATGATAATAAAAGGTCCTTCACATTTTGGTGCAAATCTGAAGTTGACTATAAAGCATTTGAGATTTCTGGCTTTGAGCCAGACTTTAGACCCTTTGAGGAAAAAGGTAAACTTGGAGCAGATATGAGATGTTATGGTTTAATGAGTGAGATTATGGGCTGCAAGGGCCTTATCTCTGGCAGCTATCAGATTTTTTAATCTATTAGCAACTGTGGGCAGAAGAGTCTTGGGGATCACTGAGGGAAGGGCATGGGGCTCATATCCCAACATGAGATAGAATGGAGATTGGTTGGTGATGGAGTAAGGGTGGCAATTATGGATAAATTCTGCATGGGAGATTTTTTTTGCCCATTTAGAAGGATTTGCTCCATAGAAGATATGAAGGTAAGTTTCAAGTTCCTGGTTAACTTATTCAGTTTCCCCATCAGATTGGAGGTGGTAAGTGGTGGAGAGGGAGATGTTGTAGTTGAGAAGTTTACCAAGTGTTATACTAGGCCCAGGTAAAGTCAGGTATAGATCTTAGAAAAGGGAATTATAAGGAAGTGAGCTTAACAAGGGGTCAGCTCATGGACTAGGGATGGTGTGATGCAAGAACAACACTGGGGATGCTTGAATGAAGGGTCAAGTAATGGCAAGGATGCTGGCTTGCAGAGTATAATCAATAGCTGGCATTGATGGAGTTCAAGATGTTTTCTCTTGTGCACCAATGTGTGAACTAAGAAGAATGGATTACCAAGAGACTGTAGAGGGCTCAAGGTAGCAAGGGGGTGCTTGGTACAGAAGTAGGAGCAGAGGTAAGGTAAGAAGTAGTGTAAGGAAAGGAAAGGTGAAGTATGCTACTTTATAGTACAGTTAATAAAGTTCAGACTTAGTTAAATGAGTCATAGAGATGATAAATGCTGAATAAATGATCTGTGTGAAAATGAATGGAACATAGAAGAAGCAGTCTTAGTGTAATACTTGATAATGCACATAAGAGAAACAGATTATGAGTAATAACTGCTGAGTCAGAGAATGTTCTGGAACAAAGAAAAAGGATATGGGGAATCATAATACCAAGCTCCTTAGCAAAGGCAGAGGCAAATTGAAGGCCTTTATCTGAAATAATTTTGTCATAAAGACTGAATTGTAGATATGATTTATGGAGAAAGAGGGTAGTAATGCCCTTAGTGGTAGTGGTTTTCTTAGTAGGGCATAGAATTACCTTTTTAGTAAGCCCATGGTTAATTATGATCAACAGAGAATCAAAGCCATTAAAGAGAGGAAGGTCAGTGATAAGATCACAGGAGATCATCTGAAAGGGATAAGTAATGAAAGATTTGATGGGGGAGAGAGCAGGAGTGGAGGGGTGGGTGTTAACTTTGTTTTGTTGACAGGTGGCACAACCTTCAACAAAGTAACAGGCATAGATGGCCATGCCAGGCCACCAGAATCTTGTTTGACCAGTTTGAGGGTTTTTAGATATCTCAGATGGCCAGCAATGGAATGGTTATGACAGTGGCAAAGAATGGACTGATAAAGAGATTCATCTGCAGGGATATAGATGCAATCAAGGTACATAAGGAGGTTGTTATGGAGTTTCCAGTCTGTGACATGTTTGTGGAGTTTGGGGTGGAGGGGACCATTTCAGGGTTTGTTCCATTGTTGAGAATGGATAGACAGAGGGAATTAGTCTCTGCATATTTGCAGATATGAGTAGAAAGTATTGCATTGATGATATGATAGAAGATGTTGCAAACCAATGCAACGACCACTTTCACTCTCATGTGATCGTGGGAATCCCAACCCTTATCAGGCTAAACCCTAGCTTAGGACTTGGTTATACTATACGAGTACTCATAAGGTTAGTGACCACAAGGCACATCTAGGATCTCCCCTAGATCTTCCCTGGATCTTCCCCGATCCTGATCTGATCTCATCTGTCGGATCTGACGGATCTGCCAATGGATCTCATCTGTGGCTAGAGATCCCCGTCCTCACTGTGTCCTGACCCCTTACCTTCCATTTCCCCATATCATTCATTACTGATACATGCATTCTCTTCACGGCCTACACGAGGTTGCACTACTTATGCTATTGGCTGGCTTACTGTACCACTTCAGGTTAGACACGGATGTACATGGTCCGTGCACCATCTAGTGTAGTATATAAAGGCTGGCTCAGAGTAGTCAAGTCCTCCAGACTTGATTACTTTGTAGCTATAGGCATTAGGCTTCAGAAAAGCTCTTCTCAGAAGATCAGACCCTTCAAGATAGAAGGCAGAGATTCAGGAAGTCCCGAGCAAGAGTCTCTTATGTGTCCTCCTCATTGTCATCACCGATAACTCCTCGGTTGCTCCACTCCAGAGCCTCCCATTAGAAGTTTCCTCCATTCAGTGTTCCTCCTCCTCAGTTCATAGTCTAGGTGTAGTCTCTGATCTTCAGAGTCGTAACAGAAGAGGTATTTGAAAAGGGCTGTAACTGAGATATTATTGAAAGAGTTGGTAGGGCAGAGGTCCAGCCTATGGAAGAGGGCATTAGAGCCTGCAAGAGAGGATCCAGTGACATGATAGAGCTGGATGTCTGAGTCAGTGAGGTCAAGAAGCCAATAGGCTTGTAAATGGTTGAGGGTCTTGGAAGAGCAGAAGTAGGTTAGGTTTTTATGGTCAGTAAAAACCTGGATTGTGTGGAAAGAGCCTTGGAGATAGTGTCTCCAGGCTTTAAGGGCATGAATAATTGTGAGGAGTTCATGATTGTAGATATCATAGTTCTATTTGACTATGGAGAAGGTTTGGAAGAGGTAGGAACAGAGGTGCCAATCCCTGTTTTGATTAGTTTATAGAAGGATTCCACCAGATGTGTAGGCAGAGGCATTGATGGCAATGGCAAAAGGGCAGGAGAGATTGGGGAATTGAAGCACAGGTTGAGAAAGAAAGAGAGCTTTGAGGAAGTTGAAGGATTCTTGGCAGATGTGGGTCCAGGACCAGGAGGCACACTTCTTGGTAAGATTGAGGAGAGGGCAGGTAATAGAGGAGTAGTTGGGGATAAATCATCTATAGAAGTTAGCAAAACCAAGGAAAGAATGAATATCCTTGACTTTTTGGGGAGTTGGTTATTTGACAAACCCATTGAGTTCAATGGGATCCATGGCAAGTTCACTGGGGCAAACTACCATACCTAGGTATTCTACTTCAGGGGAGACAAAGGTACATTTCTCCAACTTGAAATAGAGATCAGGGTTTGCCATTCTTTATAGGATATAAGTGGTGTGTGTTCTATGAGTGTTAGCATCTGGGGAGAAGATAAAAAGGTCATCCATGTAAATGACCAGCCATTCTTCCATAATTATATTGCAGAAGAAGTCATTTATAAAACACTGAAAGATAGTGGGTGAGTTGTTCAACCCAAAGAACATCACCATGGGTTCAAAGAGGCCTTTGTGGGTAATAAAGGCTGCTTAGCATTGATATCCATCTTTGATTTGGATATTGTTGTATCTTTATTAAATGTCAAACTTGGTGAAGACTGTGGCTTCCCTGAGTTTGTCAAAAAGATTGGAAATAAGAGGGAGAGAATAGGCATCTCAGATGGTATGTTCATTGAGGTATCTGTAATCTTGGCAGGGATGTAGTTTGCCATTCTTCTTCTTGACAAAGAAAAAGAAGGATACCTGAGGAGAATTGAAAGGGCAAATTTTGCCTACACAAAGGTTTTCTTTGATAAAGTCTTTGGTGGCTTGGTATTCTGGAGAGAATAGAGGATAGATCTTTCCAATTTTTGGAATAAAGGTTTCCTTGAGATTAATTTCATGGTCATAGAGTCTAGACTGGGGGAGTTTGTCTAGCATCTTGGGGATATCAGAGAAAACTGCAGAAAACCATTGGTACTTAGAGGGTAGAGTGGTCTTAGGCTTGGCTTTTCTGGCCTCAATGGCTAGCTTAGTGGAGGTAGGGAGCTTGGAAACAGTCACTAAGGAATGGAACATGGAACATGCATTGATAATACAAGAGGAATGCTGTTAATAAAGGTCAGCATTGATTTGTTGGTTCAGAGATTGATGGGTAAGATATTAGACAACATGTTTATCATCAGGGAGAATTGTTTCTTGGACATTGTGTTGTCAGAGAGTGGGCTGGGTTGCTTGGGAACAGTAAAGTTTCTTAGATTTGTCTAAGAAGAATGGGATGGTGAGTGAGTTAGCCATCCAGTCAACAGTGGGATTTGTGACCTAAAGCCACAGGAGTTCTAAGATGAGAGTTTTCCTGCCACATGCCATAATGTGGCAGGAGACTGAGTGGGTTACTTCTTCAAATTAAAGAAGTATGGTGTAGCTGTGGATAATTCAACCTTTCTTGTTCAGAGAGGAGTTGACATTGCAGATGTTTAGGGGAATGGAGAGGTGGGTGGTGGGGAACTTGTGGTGGAAGACAAACTCCCAGTTAATACAGTTGATTTGCACTCTGCTGTCAACAAGGGCAGAGGCATCTATGACTAGGCTTAGGGACATGGAGGGGGATACTTGTACATTGATTCTCATGGATTTTCTGGATGAGAATACTAGTACAGGTATGCACAAGAGAAGGGGAGCACCTTGCATTGGGTAGGTACTCTGATTTAAAAATCTGACACTTCAACTCTTTTCACTTCAGCTTTGTCTTTGCTAGCTTCCCAAAGGTTTGATTCTTCTTTAGCAGAAACCTTCTTGACTGATCTCTTGATGGGAGTGGTGGCTTTAGAACTGGGAATGGAGGAGAAGTTGGAACAGGAGATGGTATTGTGCCCAGGCTTTCTACATCTAAGACAGAAACTGAGCTTGAATCATTGTTCTCTCTTCTGGGGAGTATGTTTTCTGACTTTGATGGAGTTGATATTCATGGTATTCAGATTTCTTTCAGCCTGAGGGATTGTAAGGGTACTAAGGACCCAGGCATAAGCTCTGGGGTTTTTCTGACAGAGTTTGGTGAGTTTGGCTTGATCAGAGGTTCCTTGAAAGTGAATGGCTTTGTCATATCAGCCATCAATGGTGCTGGAAAGTTTGTCAAGATTTTGAATTTGATAGAATAGCCAAAGAGAAATTCTGGCCTTATAGTACATGATAAGAACATTGTCATCTTTGATGTTTGCAAGTACTGCATGGTTCTGGAACTCTGTGGTGTATTCAGTAAGGGAAGGAATTTGCTTGTCTTTCTTGTTTTGGTATATCTGAGTGATAGTGAGCCAGTGGACAGCTGAAGCAATAATATCTTGTTTTTTAAAAGAGACATTAAATGCCTTGATGAATGCACTGAAAGTCCCCATGGAGACTATAGTGCCAGTAATGCTTATTTTCCTGTACATAGTTGCCCAGGATAGAGCTGGGCCTTTTGTCATGTAGAAGAGGGTAAATGTGATTTTCTTCTCATCAGAGTTGTAAACTGCAGCATTGATAAAGAGATAAAACTAGACAGAGTCCAGCCAGGCTTTTACTTTGAATTGGTCACCATTGAAGTGCTCTGGGGTACCAAGATGAAGTTCAGTGGGTTTGTTAGGGGGCAGGATATTAGTAATGCTGGGGGCAGGTCTGGAGATGGTGGGGAAAATATAAAAGAGGGGTCTTTGTTGAGTGGAAGTGGAAGAGGAGAATGTGGAGTTGTGAAGGATCTGTAAAGAAGAAAAGAGGTCATGTGCTAAAGCACAATCTAGTTCTTGATTTTTTGTGAAAGGAAAAATAAGATCTTGGAGATCTTCTTCTGAGGCACTAGAGTGATGGCTAGGGGCATCTTCAGGGGTCCTCTGCAGGTTGAGTTCTAGGCTCTTTTCAGAGGGTATTAAGAAATAAGGAAGTCTTGGGTGGAATGGTGGTGAAACTACAGCAATAGTAGCCACAAGTAGGTATGCTACTTCTTTTGTTATGCTAGGCCTGGGTAGGGACTAATGCAGACCTTATAGACTAGAGCTAAAGAATAGGCTCAATATAGGTCAGCCTGGTAACTAAAAATGTGGTGCAAACATGGAATGGTACTGGAATTTCACAGTAAGGTTTGAAAATGAGACTAGAATACTTAAACTAGTTGAGGACAAAGAAATGCTTGTCAATGAAAGTGAAATGGCATCTTGCCATCCTATTCTCATGTCTCAATGCTGACTGATGAGCACAAACTAAGCTGTGGTTTAAACTAGATCCACTAACAACTAGGCAAAAGAAATAGTAGAAAGAGTCAAGTTGAAATGGTAACTGCCATCCTGTCCTCATGACTTGGTATCTGTCCCAGTGAATGCTGTTTCCTAAGAGCTGAGGTTTGAACTAGACCTCAGAGAACTAGGCAAAAGGAGTTATAGAAGAGTCAAGACCTTGTATAAAGCATAAGGCTCAAGTGCACAAGACTGGGGAGTTCCAGCTTGCACCAGCCCTTTATATATGCTACAAAGATGTGCACAGACCATGTAACTAGGTCTGCCCTAAACTATGGATACAGTAAGCAGACCAATGGCAATAAAGGAGCAAGTACCTTAGCAGTTCCTCATGATAAC
>JBBPJW010001510.1:0-10829 GCA_038088935.1 Pulveroboletus aff. viridisquamosus
ACCCTAAGCTAAGTTCTCTTTACTATTTATTATCTTTGATCACTTTCTTTGATCTTATCTTATCTTATCTTACTTCAATTCATTATATCTTATATCTTATTATGTCATGTAGTTAGATCTAGCCTGGTCTAGTCTTTGAACCTCATGTAGCATAGCCTTTTATTTTATTTGTGGCCTAGACTTTCTCTAATATTATGGCCTAGCCCTCTGATATTATGCCTTTCCTTTGCCTTGCTTTTTTTTACTAATTAATTTCTATTTGCCATTAATTCCTATTTAGTTTTCCTTTGCCCTATTTTCTTATTTAGCATTGTTTTCTGTATACCAGCTATCTCATATATTTCTCATACTCTGGTACATGCACACTTTGTAGCAATATATAAAGGGGCAAGAGAATAAACTGGTTTTCTAGTTTAGAGTACTTGTTTACCTGGTTATCTTGTGCCTCCTGTAGACTGCCATTCTTTTATTCTCCCCAGTTTTGGGCACCCTTCAAGGTAGTTTTCTCTTGCTATTGGTCTAGATTCATAACAACATATACAAAATGGTAACTAAAATGTGATCTTCACAGTGAGCTTGAACTTGAAACATCTTGTGGGTGCTATACTACTAATGCTTGAACTAGAGGCCTTTTGTGCTAGTGGCCAGAGAATTAGGCAAGAGAAAAGAGTAGAAAGAGTCAAGGGACTTGTATAAAGCCAAAAACTCAAGTATGCAAGACTAGGAAACTCAGGCTGTGGCACTGGCCCTTATATGTGCTACAAAAGTGCACATAGAACATGTAGGTCTGGCCTACCCTAAACTACTGTATAGTAAGCCATCTAATGATGATAAAGAAGTGGGGACCTAGAAATATATGAGGTAAACATGATACTACAGTAAGGCATGATGTCATGGCCCAGACCAGTCTAGACCTGTGATAAGTAAAAGAGTGACATGTAAAGAGTCAATATGAAAGTAAAAAGATGGTAAAAATGAAGAGAATGAAAAATGTGCATTATAACAGTAACAAAGAGCATCAGCCCAGCCATTAAACAAACCTAGTTTGTAAATAATGGTAAATTAATATTTCATGAGTGTTTCCACCCATTGGGCCTGTCAAGGTAAAATATCCTGTGGATAATTCTAGTATCCTAAAGCTTAATATTCAGTCCAAATTTTAAAGTTCAACCAATTAATAAGAAGATGCTACCATTAATAAAGTGCATAAATAACAGCAAAAAGTTCTTTGTCATAAATGGAGTAATTGTGTTCTGTGCCAGACAAAGAATAAGAAAGAAATGCTACTGGTCTTTAATTGCCATTAATCAGGTAAGAAAGAATGGCTCTGATAACAATGTTTGAGATATCTGTTTTAATATAAACCAGGTGAGATAAATTAGAATAGACAAGAAAAGGAGTAGAGGTTATGATGGCTTTCAGAAAGTCAAAGGATTGCTGCTAATTTACTTGCCAGAGAAATGGGATTTCTCTATAGATGAAATTTGCACATGCTTGAGGGTTTGAGATATTGACCAGTTTTGGATGGCTTTAACTTTACTTTCCTGCATCTTCACTCCATCTTTGTTATAATGTTTTTTCATTTTTACCATCTTTTTATTTTTCCTTTTGACTCTTCACATGTTACACCATGTGACCTTGGGAACCTTTACTATTTTATCTTTTCAGATTTTACATCTTCATATTTCACAAGTATAGACTAGTCTGGACTATGATGTCATGCCTTATGGTTAGTGCATATTATTTTTAGTCAGATATACTTCTTCTGCCATTAGATGGCTGACTGAGCAGTACTTTAGAGTAGACCAGACCTACATGGTCTGTGCACACTTTTGTACTGTATATAAAGGCTCAGTTCACAGCCTGGATTTTCCCAGTCTTGTGCACTTGAGCTTATGTTTTATATAAGTTACTTGATTCATTATCTTTTCTCTTGCCTAGTTCTAGTTGACCTAGTCAAAGTCAACTCTAGTTGTTCAGAGTATCCTCTAGGGTAGAATCACAAATCTTCAAGCTTAGTTCAACACATTTGCCTATGTATTTCAATCTTTAAATATGTGTCAAAACTCCTTAAAGTTGTAACTTATAGCAACCTAGTCTGTTATGTATCTAGCAAACATAATGGTCTCTAGCATGTAACCATGGGAACTGTTGAGAATGTGATATAATCTAGTTATAGTCATGTGAATGAGCTTTCTATTCAAGGAAACTTTAGGCAAGTTCTAATAATCAGAGTATTCCCCTGCACAGGCATTGGTTACATGATATGATAGATCTCAGATGAGATTCAGGTACAGTTCCCAATATCATCTGATCTATGGCAGAAATCCATTGGATCTTCTTGGCCTTGCTACTGCCATGCCATATTTATCTCTGCCATTCCTATGTGCTTCTATTCCATTTCTCCCACATTCTCATGGTATGGCATACTCTTTTCTTCCATTCCCTGATATATGAGGCCACTGCCTCACTTCTTATATCTGATCCATGCCCTTTTCTTTATCTATAGAGGGTTGAGTATTTACTGCCATTAATGGCCATAGATAGCAGTAGTTTAGGACAGCCTCCCTATACTTGGTCTGTGTACAGATCCCAGCAATATATAAGGCAGGAAGTGCAAGCTGGATTTTTCCCAGTTTTACCCTCTTAATCTTTAGCCCACTTTACTATCTGCTACAAAGGTAGAGGCACTTCACCATTATCACCTGGTTCCTGATATCTCTCTCTTTTTTTCTTGCCTAGTTAGGGGCCACTAGTCTAAAAGCCCTTCTGTTACAATCCCCCCTTATTTTCTTTTTGCTCTTCTTATTACATTTCACATTTATGTGTCTTGGATGCTTTCTTGTTTGTGTTTTGGAACCTTCCTCTTATTTTGTTCCAGAATATTCTCTGAGTCACTTAGCATTACTTATGATCTGTGACTTCTGCATGAGTCATATTATATTACATACAGGAGACCTTCTCCCATGTTCTATCCATTTCCATACAGATTACTTACTTAACATTTGTCATCTCCATGACTCATCCAACTGAGTCTGAACCTTACTTAGCTGTACTATAAAGTAGCATACTTTGCCTTCCTTCTCCCTACACTACTTCTACCTTCTACTTCCATGTACATTGATCTACTTGATATCTTGGCCACTCTAAGACTACTCCCTCTCAGCAATCTATATTCCTTCTTAGTCCATGCATTGATGTACAAGAGGAAACACTTGGAAACCTGCAAGCTAGCATCCTTGTAGTTGCTCAACACCTTGTTTGAGCATCCTTGATGGTGCCATCCTTGTGTTGCATTATTTCTTGCCATGAGCTGACTTTTTATTGAGCTCACCTTACTTGCAGTTCCCTCTTCTGAAGGTCTATGCCTGACCCTACCCAGGCCTAGCATAACACCTTCCAGTAGTTCAGCACAAGTCCAGGAGAATTTATCAGAATGCTCAAGCACAACTAAACAGAAGTTCCTGTTTCATAAAACTTATTATACAAGATCTGCATGATACTTCCTGAATTTTTCTTTAGTGAATATAATAATGTCATCAATATAAATCATAACAAAAGTCCATAGATCATGGAAAATATCATTAACCATGTTTTGAAATATGTTATGGATCTAGACCAATAGCAAGAGGAAACTACCTTGAAGAATGCCCAAAACTGAAGGAGACAAAAGAATGGCAGCCTAGAGGAAGAAAGATGAGACTTAAGTTGTCTTAGAAGTAAAAGCAGATGCCAATTCATCTTGAAGACAAATGGAGATGTTAGTGATAATAGCATTAAATCATATTAGACTAAAACTGAAAGATAACAGAAACAGGTAAGAGTTAAAACAGAAATGAGGAAAAAGATAATAGTGGAAGAAAGTATAGAGTTAAAATAGAGTATTCCAGAGAGGAAAAAGTAAGACCTACAATGTACTAAATGAGTGAGAACAAAAACAAAACTAAAGATAAAATTAAGGTAGAAAGGGAATGGAAGGTTAGAGCAGCTATACTGATAAGTAGGACAGGAAAAGCACAAGTGCAATTGAAGTGAAATGGAGTAGTAATGGAAGGACTGGAGTTGCATGGAGGAGAATTGAGGACTAGTGTAGCTTACTGGCAAGTACTAAGTGTGAAAAACCAAGTAGAGGCTGGATTGGAATCAGATCTGAATTATAGAATATTGCAACAGCCAATTATTTCCAGACCAACAGACAAATAGAGTAAATTAATCAGGAGCTGGAAAAATATTTGCAAACCTTTGTGGCAAAGCAACAAGCTTCTTGAGTGGATTGGGTTAAAATGGCAGAATTCCATTACAACAATTTCTTTTCCTTAGTCACACATACCACTTCTTTTTACATTATCAAGACCTTTACTCCCTAATTGGGATTTGAACCTGTTACACAACATCTATTTTTGCTGATAATTTATGAAAATCCTTCATTACTATCTGGGAATCTTTGAAAAAAGCTCATACTACTATGCAATCACATAATCCTGCTTCTCCACCCTTTTTCTTTGCTATTGATGAAATGGTCCTTTTATCTACCAAGAATCTCCATTTATCTTATCTGTTAAAAAGCTTATTTAACAATGGATAGGCCCTTTCTCTATTCTTAACATTCTTCCCAACATGGTCTAACTGCACTTTCTTCTATCATAAAGATTCATCCAGTAATCAATATTAGTCAGATAAAACCCTACCTTAATGCCCTTTCTTTTTTAGAAAGTTTTCACATCTAATCCCATTGTAATTACTGAGGAAGTTCATGCTAAGTATGAGGTTGACCATATTATGGATTCTTGAATGCATAAAAGCATTTTGGAATATCTAGATGTTATATTCCATAATTTAGATCCATTCCAATCTAGCTTATGCTTGTTTTTACACTTAGTGCTCACTAATAAGCTACACTAGCTCTTGGATTCTCCTCTATGTATCTTTGGTTCTCTGTTGCTACTCCATTCCACTTCAGATGCACTTGTACTCTTTTTGTCCAGCTATTAGTACAAGTTTTTTCAACCCTCTGTTTTTTTCCTGCCCTAGTTCTGACTTTAGTTTTGATTCTGTTCACAGTCACTTAGTATACCTTAGTTTTTACTTTGTTTTCTCCAGAATACTCAATTTCAACTCCAAACTTCTTCTGCTCTCACTTTCTTCCTCATCCTTGTTTTAACTCTTGTCTCTTTCTGCCATTTTTCAGTTTTAGTCTGACATAACTTGATGCTATTACCTTGGACATCTTTATTTATCCCCATAATACTTTGACTTCTGAGACAACTCCAGTCTTATCTTCTTTTCTTGCTTGGAGTTTGCACTACTTCAAACTATAAGTACTTTACTCTTGTATATAGTATTTTAGTTTGAATATCAATGAAAATACCCCTGTTTTGACTTTGTTCTTACTCTGACCAAGCCTCCCAGCTCATCCTCTGATTCTCTGATTCACTTCAGAGTACCTTTAGACCTTAAGGAAATTCTAAGAGCTTGCTCTTATTATGACTAGGCTTGATGCTTCTTGTCTTACCTGTCTTTTGTGTTGAGCCATGAGATTACTCTCTTCTCCACTTTTAACCCCTTTGTAAATTGGGGCACCAAGCTGTGCAAAAGTACATCACATAAGATAAATTCAAGTTTCATTTGACTTAAGAAAAACTCTCCTTAATTCTTCTGAAAACCTCTGGACTTTTTCAGAAGCCCCTGAAGCTATGTCCTTACCCATAGTTAACCCCCACAAGTGCACTTAATATTATAATGCACTTTTTTTATTCTCTTTATTTTTTCTATCTTTTCATTTTTACTCTAACTTTTTACATTGTCATGTCATGTGATCATTGTAATCCTTACCATTTGATACCTTCATATGTCACACCTTCACATTTCACTCTTTTACATATCACAGATCTAAACTAGTCTAGGCAATAACATCATACCTTATTGTAGTCTTATATTTAATCTCATATATTTCTTAATTTTCACTTCTTTATTGCTATTAGATAGCTTACTATATATTAGTTTAGGGTAGGCCAGACTTACATAGTCTGTGCACATATCTGTAGCCTATATAAAGGGCCAGTGCTATAGCCTGGATTTTTCAGTCTTGCATACTTGAGCCTTGTGCTTTATATAAGGTCCTTGACTTTTTCTGTTATAATCAGTCTGTTTATTTTCCTTTCTCTTGTCTTAATTTCAGACTTTGCATGTCCTTGACACTTTCTTGTTTTTTTCTGGAACATTCAGACTTCTTTCATTCCAGAACTTTTTACTTAGTTAGTAAATATTACTTACTATTTACTTTTACTGCATTCCATCCATTTCCACATGGATTACTTAGTCACCTTTGGTCATTAGTCCTGACTCATTCAACTGAGTCTGTGTTACGACTCTGGAAACCAGAGGCTACACCTAGACTATGAGTTGAAAGAGGAGGAACACTGAAAGACAACTAGTGAAGGCTTAGACGTGGAGCAACTGAGGAGTGAACAAGGTGATGACGACGAGGAGGACGCATATGAGACTTGAGCCCAAAACTACTGAGGGCCTGCTGCCTGGAAGGGCCTGGTTTCCTGAGAAGAGCTTGATCTGCAAGTCTAATGTGCCTGTGCTACAAAGTGATAAAGTCTCAGGGACTTTAGCACTCTGGCTTGGCCTTTATATACTACTCTAAGGAGTGCATGGACCATGTACATCCGTGTCTACCCTGAAGTCATACAGTAAGCTAGCCAGTAGCATAAGGAGAGCAGCCTCGTATAGGCCGTAAGGGGAATGCATGGATTGGAGATTAAGAGATAAGGGGGAATGGAAGGAAAGGGTCGTGGACACAGTGAGGACGGGGATCTCTACCACAGATGAGATCCATCTCTAGATCCATTAGATCTGATGAGACAGATGAGATCCATGATTGGGAGATCAGGGGAAGATCCAGGGAAGATCCCTAAATATGCCTCATGGTCACTAACCTTAGAAGTACTCGTATAGTATATGCCTGGTCCTAAGCTAGGGTTTAGCCTGATAAGGGTTGGGATTCCCACGATCACGTGAGAGTGAAAGTGGTTGTTGCATGGGTTTGCAACAGTCTAAATCTTATTCCAGTAGTATAAGTAGTGAAATGGCAGATAACCATCCTGGTGAAACCTTGAATCTGAACCTAGTAGTTGCCTTTTTCTAAGAGCTTGGGTTTTATCTAGACCCCAAGTGAACTAGGCAAGAGTAGAATGAATCAAGTGACTTGTATAAAGCAGAAGGCTCAAGTGCACAAGACTGGGAAATCCCAGCTTGGGCCAGCCTCCTTTATATATGCTACAAATGTATGCACAGACCATGTAGATAGGACTGGCCCTAAGTATGCTACAGTTAGCCAACCAATGGCAATAAAGGAGGAAGTACCATAGCAGTTCCATGTGGTAACTGCCAGGTAATGATGTCATGGTCTAGGCTGTGATATGTGAAAGAGTGAAAGAGTAAGATGTGAAGATGTGACATGGTGAAAATGTGAAGAGGTGAAGATGTGAAATGTGAAAGATGAGAAGTGTCCCATGGTCATGTGATGGAAAAAGTAAAAAGTGATTATAACAGAAATAACTGTAATCAATGATCATCTGTTTTTCACCATCTTTCTTACTGATAAAAAACATAGGAGATGTTTGTGAAGACTTTAAGGGATAAATATACCCCTTTGTCATTTTTTTGTTGATAAACTCATAAACTTCCTGCAATTTAGCACCAGTGAGGGGAATGATTCTACCTTTTTTGAGAATAAAGTCAGGTTTCAAGTTGACTGCATGATCCCATGGTTTTTGCACTGGAATGAGCTCTGATTGTTTCTGTGAAAAAATAAATAAGAAGGGTTAGACTTCTTGAAAGAGTTCCTTTTTAAATCTTTATTCTCTGCCATATTCATATTGACTTGTTGACACTTTATGTTACAGTTTGGGAAATGAATGGTCTTCTGGACCCAGTTGATGTTGGAGTTGTGTTGTTTGAACCAATCATATTCTATTAAGAGATTAATTGATTCAAGATTTGATACCATGGCAGTTATTTTGTCTTGATGCCATTTACTATCCTTGTCCTTAATAGAAAGATAGAGGACAACATGTGTTATAATCTTTTCTATGGTTCCTTGTGTCCTATCAGCATTAAACACTATTAAAGAATTTTCTGTTGGCTTCTCATATAAGCCATGTTTCCATACATATCTCTGATCTATAAATATTAGGGATGCTTCTGAATCAATAATCACACCCATGAAACCACAGTTAACTACTCATATTCCTTCTTTTTCATGAGTTTCTCTGAGTACCTTTGTGCCAATTTTCAATTCATTTTGTTCTGTTCTATTGAAAATTTGATCTAGGGTTTTAGTTTCAAATTCAAAGTCTGTGTAAAGATAATCATTAGTTTTTATTTTGAAAGGAATCAAGCACCCTTCAGCTGGGGCCACACTTATATGAGATGCCTTTCCAGTATAAAAATAATCTATTTTGGCCTAAAGGCATGATGGTACCAACTTTGAAAATAATAAACACTTAAAAGACACAGTATCTATTTTTCCACATTTCCCTTGCCTTTTCCCATCTGTTGATGGGCCTCCAACTTGAATACATTCTTGAAATAGGCTCTTGCTTCCTCCATTGAACCTCAAGAGACTGCCAGAATTTCCTGGAAACAAGTCACATCTGTCATATTATAGACCAGATCTATGGCCTCCAGTTCAGCCATGCATTATGTATTTTCATTAGGAGATAAGAATTAATTCTTCAAACCTTATTAGCTGGACTTATTGTTGTCTCTGTTGTATTGGCTAAGGCTGCCAAGGGAAAAAGTGAAATGGCTGACTAGCCGTCCTGTCCTTGTTACTCAAGTCGCTCCTTGGTGAATGCTCCTGTATCTGTATCCTCAAACTGTGAAGCTTTTGTGCTAGTGGCTTCTAACTAGGCAACCTTGAGATGAGACCCTGAGCTCTTGTATAAACCTAAGGGCTAGACAGTGAAGCAAGAGCTGAAGAAGGATCCTTCTTGGATCAGGTCTTAGATCACTACTGTGGATCTAGTGGAGAGGTCAAGAGAGCAAGACTGGGGAATACCCAGCTTGCACTCCCTGCCTTATGTATTGGCAAGATCTGCACACAGACCATCTACAGGAAGCCTACCCTGAAACAGTTAACACTGAACCATTGCTGAAAACTGATGACTCATCCTAGTGATCGCATACTAATCTCAAGAGACTGGGTTTTAGCTAGACCTCAGTGGAACTAGGCAAGAGGAAATATGGAGAAGGTCAAAGACTTGTATAAAGCACAAGGCTCAAGTGCACAAGACTGGGGAATCCCAGCTTGGGCCAGCCTTCTTTATATATGCTACAGATATGCGCACGGACCATGTAAATGGCTCTGGCCCTAACTATGCTACAGTCAGCCAACCAATGGCAATAAAGGAGTAAGTACCTTAGCAGTTCCATGAGGAAGCTGCCAGGTAATAATGTCATGGTCTAGGCTGTGATATGTGAATGAGTGAAAGTGTAAAGGAGTGAAATGTGAAGATGTGATATTGTGAAAATGTGAAGAGGTGAAAAGGTAAAAAGGTAAAAGGTAAAAGGTGTCCCATGATCACGTGATGCGAAAATTGAAAAATGATTATAACATACTCTAATCTATGCTATCTGTGTAAATCAATAGTGTAAGGTGCTTGTACCTCTAATAGATATATGAAATGCATGGGACAGCAATGAGGAGTGAGGCAGTGGCCTCATAGATCAAGGGATAAGAATGGAGAGGAAGCCACACCATGAGGATGTGGGTGGAATGGAAGGGAACTGGGAATGATCTTATGAAAGGGGCATGGCCACCATAAGGCCAAGGAGATCCCATCTGGGATCTCTGCCACAGATCAGATCCTAATCTAGATCATAGATCAGATGTCATCAGATAGATCAAGATCTTATCTAGAGATCTGCCACATCATGTGACCAATACCTGAACCTGGGGGAATACTTTGAATAGGACTTGACCATAGCCTAGGGTTATCCTTATAAGGATACTCATTCACATGATCACATGCTCTTGGTCACATGACCAATCACATCTCATGCTCTACAGACTCTCACAGTCACATGTGACCATCATGTTAGGCTGGAGCTGTAACAGAAAGTAAGGGGAGATTATTGTTTATGCAGGGTTACAAGAGGTTCTGCACTCTCACAACATATGGCTTACCTTACCATAGTTGTAACATGTAATTGGCAGATGAGTCAGATGGGCATCCTACCTGTCAATTTCCATGGGAGCACCATGGCCTGGTTAAGTACTAACTGCAGTAAAATAAGGAGAAGGAAGGCAATACTGATTCTGGAAAGAAGGGTGAGATTGGAAATAAAGTGGGGCATTAGGAGAGTACATGGCCAGCCTTTCTACTGTCATTTTCTCAAATATTTGTTCTACCTATTTGAAACAGGTGAATATGTTTGATATGGGTGACTACCCATCCTGCCTTGATACTTGAGTCAACCTTGGTGGATGCTCCTAATCTGTCCTTGATAACTGCTGAGGCTTTTGGTCTAGTGGCCCCTAACTAGGCAATAGAGAAGGAAGTGAGTTCCTGGGCCCTTGTATAAACCAGAAAGCCAGACAGCAAATGAGAGCTGAAGGAAGATCTTTCTTGAATCAAGTCTTAGATTAATGCTGTAGATCTAGCCTAGAGGTTAAGAGAGCAAGACTGGGTTTCCCCAGCTTGCACCCCCTGCCTTATATATTGTCAGGGTCTGTGCACAGACCATGTACAGGAGGTCTACCCTAAAGTGTGCTATCTATGGGCACCAATAGCTAAAGTAGCTCCTACCTCTAAATA
>JBBPJW010001511.1:0-10817 GCA_038088935.1 Pulveroboletus aff. viridisquamosus
CTCTTTCTCTCTCTCCTTCTCTCTCTATCCATCTCTCTCGCTCTTCTCCCCCTCGATCCTCGTCCTTTCAGCCTTTCTTTCACCCCTCGTCCTTCAGCTTCTCTCCTTGGTGAGTTTCTCTGCCTTTTCTCACGTCCTGCCGTCGTCGCCACAGCAGACAACGACACTCAGCGCCTCGAGGGTACCACGTTCACTTTGACTCTCTGAGCTCGAGTCAAAACAATCCAACATGTTGGCGAGCGCCATCGCGATCCTTCACCGAGTGGCGGCTCCTGGTCTTTCTTTTGTCATTTTCGTCTACCTTGGACTCGGTCCGCAGTAGGATTGTCAGCCACCTTCACTTGCACCTATCGGCTTCGTTGCTTCCCACACCACTTACTGCCCTCTCATTCATCCTCTTTTACTTTTCTCACTATTTTCCTTTCATCCGTTTAGTGGTCACCTCGTATCCATCGATGGCAGAAATACCTGCGCACAGACTTGATCTTCGAGTCGGTGGCAAGTACCGACTAGGCAAAAAGATCGGTTCTGGTTCCTTTGGTGCGTCGCTGCTCCTTGTTTGTCCGCTCGCCTTCTGACCAACTTGTAGGCGACATTTACCTTGGCATCAATATCATTTCTGGTGAAGAGGTCGCTATCAAACTCGAGTCCGTCAAGGCCAAGCACCCCCAGCTCGAGTACGAATCCAAGGTCTACAAGACCCTCGCAGGCGGGGTTGGCGTTCCCTTTGTCAGATGGTTTGGTACCGAATGCGACTACAATGCAATGGTTTTGGATCTACTCGGCCCTTCTCTCGAAGATCTCTTCAACTTTTGTAACCGCAAGTTCAGTCTGAAAACAGTCTTACTTCTCGCCGACCAGCTGGTAATACTGGTATTCTTCTTATACTGTACTTTTGTTCATCGTTCCATTCTCTGGTATTGCAGATATCTCGTATTGAGTACATTCACTCGCGCAATTTCATCCATCGTGACATCAAGCCGGACAACTTCTTGATGGGTATCGGCAAACGAGGCAATCAAGTCAATGTGATCGACTTTGGCCTGGCTAAGAAGTTTCGTGACCCCAAGACTCATCTTCATATTCCCTACAGAGAGAACAAGAATCTTACTGGCACTGCTCGTTACACGTCAATCAACACACACTTGGGCGTCGAACAGGCCCGTCGTGACGACCTAGAGTCCCTCGCTTACGTACTAATGTACTTCCTCCGTGGTGCTCTCCCGTGGCAGGGACTCAAGGCGGCTACGAAGAAACAAAAGTACGATCGCATCATGGAGAAGAAGATGACTACACCTACGGACCTTCTCTGCCGCGGGTTCCCTAACGAGTTTGGTATTTTTCTGAACTACACTCGTGCCCTCCGCTTCGATGATAAGCCCGACTACTCATACTTGCGCAAGCTCTTCCGCGACCTCTTTGTCCGTGAGGGTTTCCAATATGATTATGTATTCGACTGGAGTGTCCAGCGAGGTGCGGCCGACGATGGCAGCACTGGTGCTAGCCAAAAGGCTACTGGTAGACGCAAGGTCGTTCAGGAAGAAGAAGAACATCGGGCGAGTGATAGGATGTAGGTGCCTCACAATATTTCCTTTGTCACATTATTCATGGGACTAACACTTGTTGGGGCAGGCTTCGTTCGCACACCCGGCAGCAGCAGGCTAATGCTCCTGGTGCGGTAGGGCAGCAACGTGGTACAACTCGTGGTAGGGAGGGCGATATCTGGTAAACGCGTGACATTCCGTTGTTTCTTTATTCGAGCTGGGCACGCCCCGGGTGCGACCGAGATTGGGGGCGGAGGGCAGCTGCAGAGAGTGCTCGGTCGCTGTTGGATACGTTTCATAGATGGTCGGTCACGAAATGCTCCAGTGAGAAGAGAAAAGGAGCGAAAGGAAGATGGACTTGGCGCGCCGTGCCCTTCGTCACGCCCACACATGCGCTCGCGACCCAAGCCCAACGTCATTTGCTCTGGATCCTTGCCGTTTTGGACCGCTTTGCTCTGCAAGACAGCTGACGACCGCCGCACCATCAATGAAGTTGTTGCCTCACAATATGTATAGCACGGACGCTTTTTTTCTTTCACGCCGTTCGAAATGTCTTGGACGGCCGCCTAATTCCATGTTCGCATAAGCAGCCTCATCACCACCACTAGCGCCCATCATCGATTGATACAGTTGGTCTTTTTCCTGTCGGTTTCCACTTCTCATCCCCAACCTTTGACAAAGTGATTGGTACATGTTCCGTCTCCCTTTTTATGCTGCACGCGCTCCTCTTCCATCCCCTGACCATTCTCACGTTGCTTGTATTCCCCCCTGTTTGTTGTCCTTGCGTCTTCCCTCCTTGTGGGAGTGCCATTCCATGGAGGCTTTGTTAGATGGAAGAGGGCCCCGAGTCGAGGTGGATGGAGAGGTATGGAGTTGATATGGGCTTTGTGGGGAGGAGGACGTATGTATGGGGACGATGTCGCTGGGAAGGTGTCCGTCGTTGCTTTTTAAAGTATAATGACATTCGCGTTTGCCTGTCGAGAGCGTTGGCGATGGACAGCCGTGAGGAGGGGCATGTCCATTTTCGGGTGCGATGACTGATCTTTGCCGGGCTGATGAGACTGCCCGACGTCTCCAACAGCGATGTCGCAGGAAACGCCAGTCTCGCGACGACTCAGGACGGTCAAGCACATCGTCGTCGTTTGTTCAGGTAAAGGCGGTGTGGGAAAGTCGTCTGTCTCGACGCAGCTCGCGCTCAGTCTCCACGCCCTGTCTTCTTGTCCCCGCGTGGGGATCCTCGATGTCGACCTGACGGGCCCTTCTATACCCCGTATGCTTGGACTGGACGGGCACGGTGTCCATCAGAGCAGCGATGGATGGGTTCCTGTATATGCTGATGCGCACAAAGGCAGCAACCCGAGATTAGCGTGCATGAGCGTCGGGTTCCTGTTGAAAACGAGGAGCGACTCGGTCGTTTGGAGAGGGCCGAAGAAGAACGCGATGATCCGTCAGTTTCTGGCCGACGTCCGATGGGGGGAGCTCGACTATCTCGTCATAGACACCCCACCAGGTTCGTGGCTTCGCTTCTGGAGAGTCGAGTCGGAAGACTGCAGGCGTCATTTCAGGCACCTCGGACGAGCATCTATCACTGCTGGAACACCTCGCGCCCGTTCACGCAAAGCTCTCGGCCATCATTGTCACCACACCACAGGCAGTGGCTTTGCTAGACGCGATAAAGTGTCTTTCGTTCACGCGTGCTGTCCGGCTCCCCGTCCTGGGGTTGATCGAAAACATGAGCGGCTATGTGTGTCCATGTTGCGGCGAGGTCAGCAATGTGTTCTCAACCAAGGGGGGAGAGGAGATGGCAAGGCGAGAAGGGTTGGCGTTCCTCGGTGCTCTGCCAGTCGACACGGCACTGGTGACCCTGCTCGATGCAGCAGAGTCGAGTGGCGTAGATGGGCCGGACGGGACGACCGAGTTGGAGGCGCTGGAGATCCTCGAGCGGTACCAGGAGACGTCTTCTGCCAAGTTGTTCGGGGCTATTGCGGAGCGGGTTGTCGCGGGCGTTGGGCGCGTCGCGGAAGTGTGTGGGTAGCGTCGTGTCGTCGTGGGCCCCCCGAAGTGATCCGCACTTGCAATTCGAGTGGAAAAGGGCCGCCGAATGCGATGTCGAGTGAGGTCCATCAGACGATCCTGTGCGAACGCGTCTACAGCATTGGGAGATGGGGAGATGTCGTTGCTGGGAAAGTTGTCGTAACAAACTCGCCACGTTTTTGTTGACGAGACATGTTCGATTTCGACTTGTCAAGCTTCCCGCCTCGTTGATGGCCTGCTTTGTTCCATGAGTTTTGACGACTGATACACGTCTTTCTTACCTCCAGATCACCCTAATCTCTGCGTATCTCTTTCTTTATTTCCTCCTCTTTTTTTCTTTTTCTTTTTTCTTTTCTTCACCCGGTCTTCGTCTCATCCCTGTACTCTACCCCGGGGTCTCCCCCAGCCGCCTCAGATGCCCGTTGACCTCGCCCACCACAGCTCGTTGATTTTCGGCTCCACATCGATTGCAGCCCAGTCCCAGTCCCAGTCCCACTCTCAGTCGGTTACCTCTGCTCTCTATCATGACTTTGCCTTCACCCGCCCTAGCCCGCCCGGATCCTCTCCTCGTATGTAAATTTCCCCTCTACTTCCCCCTTTCCCCCGTTGAATGTCTTCCCAGAGGATGTCACCACACTCCGAGGAGCCTCTCCTTCCTCTACCATGACTGTTCGCAGGGCAGACGTGTCCCCACATACCCCCACTCCCCACGACACCGACATGGTGCAGCCTGCCTCCAGTCGTCTCTCCCGCTGGATTTTGGAGCTCCGGACAACCCCCCAGCCCGATGTGGTTGGCCTCTCCAACGTCGATCCAGTCGGTACTCTGAGCAATCCCTACCTCGCTTATCCCCACCTAAACATGGCAGCTGTCCGTCGCAGCCTAGACGATGCCGACAGCATGCATGATTACGTCGTCGTCGATGAGGACGTCGCACTAGAATGTCCCCCAGAAGGTGCTCTGCATCATCAGGTTCGTCCCTTTGCGCTGCTTCCTGACACGTCACCTGACATGTCAACAATAGCCATCGCATGGCTCTGCGCCGACAGATATAGCTAGTCCCCGATCAACAATCCGACTTACCAACCCTCCCCAATCATTACGACACTTTCATCTCTCGAGACACTCTGTATCACCGTCTTGTAGTCCTTCCAGACTCTCCTTGTTCCATCGCTCGTCCCGTGGCGATCTCACCTCAGGCTCAAGTCGTTCTTCCTATCATTTACGAAGTACGAGTCTCCAATCACCGCTGCCACGAAGTGCTCTCCAGCTTTCTAGTGCCCCTCGTGCATCCTCGTGGCGGTGGCGCCCAAGTGTTCTGGGTCACTTTTCGGCCGCATCCATCTCAGACAGAGATGCCCGTACAAGTCCCGGAGACACTCTCACCGACCGATCACGTTCTCGTCCCAGTATATCTTCTTCTAACACCTGTTCCTCCGCGACCACCCCTACCACGATGTCCATGCACGATGGCGAATCTGAATACCCTCTGCCATCTCCACTCTTAAAGCCACCATCTTTTTTTGGTTCTCTGCGTGGCCGTTCACAGACGGCGGGGATGGCATCCCAGCCCTGTTTCAAGGGTGACGGTAGTTCCGCACCGTCTCCGCCTTTGCACCCGCCGTACCCTGTTTCTGCACCACACCTCCCAGAGCGACCCTCCTCACCAAAAGGGGCAGCGATTCGCCTACCGTTCACCTCCAAGTCTCGCCAAAATCACTCGGGAGGTCCAGATCATACCCTCATAGAAGAGCCCGACGATTCGCAGCCACACGTTTTGTTTTCTGGGAAGCATGGCGGTCCTCGGCTCTCTTTATCTTCCTTGGGCAGTCCGACGAGACAAGCGAAAAAGAGGAAGCTCGTCGTCAGTGGTATTCCGTTGAATGACACCAGGCGGTTGGACGCTATTCAGAGGTGGTGTCAGGTGCGTGTGTCAGGTATCTCCAACTGGTTCTTTCTAATTTTATTTTTTGATATGACAAGTCCTTTGGTGCAGTTGACCAGATCACGAGGATGCCCAATGGTGATCTGCACATTGACTTTGAAAAGGTAGAGGTTGCAGACACTGTGCGTATGGTCTTCTGCGCATGTGCTCAAGGTCTCATCGTTCCTGCAGGTGTGTCGTGTGCGCGCCAAAGTCCACATTGCTGGAGTTGGCAGCGTACATCTGTCCTGGATTACTGGGAACAGACGAACGTAGCAAACACGATCTGGCTTCCATATCTCTTCTTGTTTGTAAAGGCAAGGTTGATCGTCGGACCTCCACATGTCGTGTTGACGAGTCCTGTCGCAGTACATCGCAAGACGATGTCTTGCCCCTCACCTAATCGTTCTTTAGATGCCACCGTCCTACGACATAATCACTTTAGCATGTGTATTTCATGACTCTATGTGCGTCACCTCGTGCCCCCCCACTTCTCGATGGCATCGACGCTGACCGGAAGAGTTTGCAGATGCCCCCTCCTCACGCTCATTGATTACACTGCATCTTACACCCAGTCGCATACCCCTCAATGGACCGGTTTATCCGTATAATTAATTCACGTTTTCTCATTCCGTGTGTCATTCGTTTCGACAAGTATATGCAATCCTTTTCTTTCTTTTTTATTTCGATGACAGTCCGTATTAGTTGACCGGTTTTAATGGCTATCTTGACTTTTTTTGATCCTCGCTGGTGAGATCAAACGCGTTGCGCGCCGTGTCAAGGTGCACATCCCCATTTACGACAAGCAAAAGCGGATGTCATCGTCAGAGGATGTTCATATCGGCGCTGGTATGGCATTCAGGCCCAGGGCCCGTCGTCCTTGATCAGACCGACGATATCATCCCCGTACAGCTTAATGGGCACTCCATCGATCCGCAGGAGCTCCGTATAGAATGCACAGGACGGGGCACTCTGGTCGTCTCATTTGGACCATCCTAGGGCATCGGGTGGTCCTGTGCTATCCAGAACACTGCGCTGACCGGGATCGACACCCACAAAAATACCACAGATCCAGACTTCAGGGGAAAGAAAACCCCGTGGGAAGAAATGTCACACGCTCCAGCATATTTCTCCCCATACACCAGGCTTCCAAAAGGCCTTCAGGGTTGAGAACGGTCGTGCACGACGATCAAACGCAATCGAACGAAACTGTCAAAGTGTATAGACCTCAAGATAGCGAAATGTGGAATGTCCAAGTTCACCCAGGATTATGTACCGTGGAGGTAAATGCGTATCTTCAAAGCTCGAAAGAGATGTGTCAAGGAGAGTGAAGAAAAACGAAGCCAAGGGATTTTTACGCGGGATCACCCTAGCCTGTGCTCCCGCGTTGCCAGTTAGCGTCGATGGATGTGGACGTGTCTGATAGAGTCATTTGAGGAACCGATGCCTGCTGGATATCTGACGATGATCGCCCCGTGTCAACAGAAACTTTGCCAAATCGTCCAGCTCCACCACGAACGGTGTTACTTTTGTGATGCTGGGAATGGTTGTCGCGACGATATTGTCGACGAGGAGGTACTGCATTGCGCTCAAAACTCGAGCCCACCGGGATCGACGTTGGCCCTCCAGCAGGCGATGACGAGATCCTACGACCAGGTACCCCACGAGGGTTCCCTAACGGTGGTGAAACTCCATTCCACGTATGGCCAGGTATCCATGCGTGAGCGCTCAGGTGATGAGGGGGCGGGGCAGCTGGCGGCGGATTAATATAGGGGTGGAATATGACTGCCTGAGGACGAATGGGGGGTGGCGGATACGGGCGCCAAGCTACTGGAGGTTGCCCCTCAGCAGATCCGCCGTTGGCAGGAGCTTGGCCTTGGTCTTGATTTCCAGCCATGTATTGGTTCAGTGCATCGGGAGGATAGACGGGAACAAGCATTCCCTGATCGCCCTGAATGAACCCAGTAGGGATCAGGGGTGCTTGTGCGTGGAGTAGAGTAGGATTGTTCACAGATCCGCCGAGACAGCCAGCAGCGGCCTGGCTCGAATCAGAGCCATGGCCAAGTGAGGGAGGATAATGCATAAATGCCTACAGAACAGTCAGCACGCGAAAAGAGTCCGGTGAGCTACACACTGGATATACGCCGCTGGCTGGACTGAAGGGAATAGTGGCGTTCGGGGAGGTTCCACTGCCATCTGATCCACCGCTCTGTGGAGGTGGAAGAGCTACGGGCGGAGGGAGGGGATAGCCGGGAAAAGGTGGGCCAACGAAAGGCATCTGGCACGGAAACTGTGGGGCATAACCTGGGATCCATCCTTGGTAGTATTGGATGGTAGGTACGGAATACGTCCCCGGTAAAGTTGGGGCTGGTACCATACTTGCCTGGGAAGACAAGCGTGTCGTATCTGGTAGAGCAGGCCTATCCTGTTTGATGTCCGATGATTTTTCCGTCTCGGGGATTTCTTTGGTTGAACCGCATTCTGGGTCATCAACAGCAGAAGCCCCAGATAGTAAACCACTAGTCTCGTCTCGTACTTCGTTCAGATTGCGGAGTTCACTAGTGGGTAGTGGAGCAGGTTGAGTCGGGGAATTTGTGAATTGCAGATCTACCATGCGAGTAGTGATGTTATCAATGCTGGATTCAGGAAGGTTTTGATCGACACCAAGGTCATCACCGAAACCAAGTAGTTGCGAATCCGGATCATTGTTAGCTCCTGGTCTCCAAAAAGGGCGATAAGCCGGATTCCAATCTCGAAGTTGCACACGGATCAAACGGCCGTCGAGCATCCGATTGTGCTGAGAGACTGAACTCAAATGCGAATGGCCAAATAGAAAGAGGCTCACCTCTGCTTTTACGGCTCGCGCAGGCGCCTCCGTATTATTGAACTTGACAAACGCAAATGCCGAGCGTTTGTTACCTGGAGAAAATATTAAGCAGGGATGTGGAGTTGAACGAATACTTTACTTGGTCGAATAACTTTGACTGCCTCGATCCCTCCATATTTCGAGAACAATGCCCTTACTTTGCACTCATCCCAAGCGTTTTGTCCAAACATTTCCAGACCACCGACAAAGATAGTCGTAGGATCGACAGTATGGTCATCCCGCTTCCCTTGCGGGGGTTGCGAGAGCGAACCTTGACTATCATAGTCCCTGAAAGACATGCTTTGGAAATCTCCTACATAGCTGACGGTAGTAGGTGTGCGAAGCATCAGCGACCCAGAGGTTCTCGGCGTAATGGGAGATGATCCAAACTCAGGCGTCTGGGGAATGTCTGCACCAATGTCTTGACTATCACTATTTTGTGAGGTGTGACATCCGCTGTCCGGGGACGCAACGTGATGACCAAGGTACGGTGAAGATGAGAGACTGGGCTCAGCCACACTGCATGGTGTTATCAATACCCCAAAACGAAAGGAACTGCTAACCTCGGGATACGCTCCATCGACTCGGTATTGTCTGCCCACCGAGCGCGGTTGGTCGATTCCCATTCGGTGAAGGACAATTGCCCGGTAGATTCTCGCGAAGGAAGTGACACTGCCGGCTGTGGTCGGTCGTGCGTCAATGAAAGTGCTCTTGGCCGACGTGAATGGGAAGGCAGCGCATTTCTGTTAATTAGCGCGGTGCCTGCTCCCTGTTTCCAGCTATTGCATGCTGAACTCGAGGCAGTTATCTTGACATTGGATAGATGTTGAATGACCAAGTGATCCTCGGTAGTACGAAGGGCAGGCAAAGTATGACTGGGAGGTAGGAAGTTTGAAGCTGAGCGTCGGGCAGCGCCTGCTCCACAACTACGCCAAGCATTGGAGACTTGACCGGCTAGAAACATACGTGGATTACTGTAAGATCCGTACTCGCGGGGTGCTGTATTGGACTGATGAGCCCATGTAACGGTTAAGTGAGGGATCCTGCGAAGTGTCTTTGGTCGTGATGGCAAATGAGGTCAAAATTCGCTGATATCACAAGCATTGACCAACGTACTACGAGGGCACTGACACAGTCGTCTCGATGTGCCCACTTCACTTTCCAACAGCCGGGATCCATACCAGACAAGCGGGGGCTATCGTGAGGGGATGGAAAGTTAGGTAGCGCATGTCCATCTTCATTTCCATGCGCGTAAGGCCCAAAATGATCGACTGCGCCAAATGCAGACATAATTCTGAAGAGAGACTGGGTTGAAAAATCAGCTAGATGGCCCCTTGAAAGGCCTAATGTTACCTCGGCGTCGTAAAGAAGAGGCATGAGCAATAATCCGGGGTCATTCCCACCTGTGGGCTGGGCATCCAGTGCCTCTGCATCGTACAGGATGGTAGGGTGCCTGAAATGGTCAGTCAGGTCGGAAAGCGGTGGAAGAGCACACTCTAACTTGGTTCCGGGTGTCCTGATGATTCTCATCGCATTCGGTAACTGGGACTCGATGAACCGAGTGTTGTCAGCAGACAGGAGATTCGCTTTCCCGGAAGTATCCCTCTGTCGGGTGTATGACCTAGGGCTCCTATGATTAAGTTAGTCTGATTTTAGTCCATGGCGTCATGTATGCGCTGTCGTTTGTGCATATATGCAAGGGTATGCTACGGGAGGAAAATGCTCACCGGTATGAGACAAGTAAAGTCCTAAATGCGCGGGCGGGTTCGTATCGAAGGTACCGACCCAAGAACGGCTGTGGTGTAGCGACATGAAGATTATTCATGAGGGTAGAGGCCGCGTCAGAGTCCTAAATTGGTGATAGGTCAGAAGACGACGAGATGGCTGCGCGGTGACGTGCGACATGCCTGACACTGAATGAATGCACATGTTCCGCCCCTGGAATCGCGAACAACTTTTATGCCTTTGACTTGAGGGTGCTCGGAGAGATGTTGAGCCAACATGCTCGTCAGTTCAGGATGATCGATATGGGTGGGCAGGCTGATGGGGTTGGTGTTGAGTAAGGATAATGGAGGCTTTTCACGTACCTTCCGATGAAGATACTCGCGTCCTGAAGGATCCTATCACGAGCATCCTGGACGCCATTGCCCTCCTCGGCTGAAACGCAGCGGGGAGGGGAAGGCGCGCAGTGGGAGCTCGCGACGACATTCTCAGAATTGGAGGGAAGAGAGTCGGAGGAAGTGAGTGAATCGAAGCGAGTGCCCCATGATCGGTCCAGTCGGTGTTGAGGCATAGTACGCTGTGAAGAGGACACGTCGAGTTGTGTTGTAAGCCTGGATGAGGTCGCGAACGAGGAGGGGGTGACTGGTCAGGTTGGCATTCCGAGAAGGGACGGTTGGAGCAGCGAAAGAGAGTATGTTGCACTCAGGCCGAAACCTTGTGCGGCATG
>JBBPJW010001512.1:0-10802 GCA_038088935.1 Pulveroboletus aff. viridisquamosus
CTAGGGTTTGCCTTATCAGGCAACTCGTTCGCACGATCACGTGCAACTGATCATGTGACCAGCGCATCTCGTGCTCTACAGTTCCCACGGTCACGTGCGACCGTCGTGTTAGGCTTGAGCCGTAACAGTGTGAAAATGGATGAAATCTTGAGAAAGCAAATGAAGTATAATACTTAATGACAAGTGTAAGGAGAGTAGATTATAAGTAAGGACCACTGAGTCAGAGAATGTTCTGGAACAAAAGAAGTGGAAGGTTTTAGAACAAGAACAAGAAAGTGTCTAAGATATGAGAAGAAGAAACAAGAATGAGGAAAAAGAAAAAATAAAGATGAAATGTAACATTACCCCCTTTATATGTCTGATGTCCCAGTTAGACACTCTAGTCATAAGCTGCTGGAGAGCCCATAATGTTTGCCCAGCTGACATTTTCTATAATGTCATTGTTGTTATAACTTTGGATCCCAGAGGCTAAACCTAAATGAAGGATGGGAGGACGAATATGAAAGGGAAATCTATAGGAGGCTCTGAAGAGGAGCAACCAAGGAGGGATCAATGAAGGAGGACTCGGAAGAGACTTGTGCCTGTGCAACTGAGGGCCTAAACCTGAAAGGGTTAAGATCCAAAGAAGTGCATAAAGCAAGATACAAGAAGTGATTAAGTCTGGAGAGACTTAACCACCTGTACCTGCCCCTTATATATGGCCTAGGGAGGTGCACAGACCAACTACTACTAGCCTACCCTAAGGTACTGCTATCTATGGATACCAATAGCAGTAAGGTCACACTATTAAATAAGAGAGAAAAGAGCATGAAGCAGGAATGAAGAGTGAGGCAGTGGCCTCATGGATTAAGGGAGGAGAATGGAAGAGAACAGAGATCTCATAATAGAAGATCAGGGTTGCACATGAGAATGGAGATGTCTGCCACAGATGAGATCATAGATTTGAAGATCCATTAGATCCATGGAGATATGATCAGATCTAGATAGGGAAGATCTAGGGCAGATCCTGGAAAGATCCCAGTTCCTAATCATGTGACCACTGACCATAAGGTACTTGTAAGAATAGCCAAGCCCCAGGCTAGGGTTAATCTAAAAAGGAGTATCATTTCCATGATTACATGATGTAAAAGTGGTGGTTGCACAAGATACATAACAATTGTTGTTGTGAGTGTGATAAAAAGGTGGTGGGGGTAAGCAAGTGTAGGAAGCAAGGTGATATAAACCCTGTGAGTGACAGAAGGAGCACAAGAAGCATGAGGATCAAGCAGATAAGGATGAGAATAAGGTGAATGGCTGAGGGTAAGGTTGCTGAAGAGGGCAATGAGATTGATTATGGCCAGGTTGCCATTGAAGGCATGTGGGGCATTGGTAGAAGGGGCATTGAACCTGTTGATGGCCCAATGCATGACATTAAAAACACCTGTCACAGTAGCAAGGGTAACTGGGGAAAAGGCAGGCTTATTTATCATAACCAGACCATTATGCTTTGGTCTGGGTAATTTGGTCAAGTTCTGCAGGGGTAAGCAGTGAAGAGGATGTGAATGGAGAGGCAGGACATGTAGAAGGAAGGTGCTGCCATGCAGCAGATAACTTTTGTTCAAATTTGTCTAGATTGGCCAGGAATTCACTAAGCTCTAGTTAGTAGGCAAGGTTATCGAGAGTAAATGATAACTAGCAATAGATATCCTTGAGGCTGGAGTGAACAGTGTCAGTATCTACTTTGGAAGTCCTTTGAAGTAGTTGGGTAATAAGAGACATTTTCTTAATTTGATAATATAGCCTGTATAAGGCCCAGAGGGAGGAATACATATCAAGATGAGATCTGATGGTAACAGAGAGTTATGAGTCAAAGACAAAGGATCAGAGTCTAATACAGTACATATCATTGCAATCTCCTGGATAAAGAGTGTGGGCAGTAAAGGGGAGGTTCACTGTAGAGATGGGGTAAGGAGTTGCTATACATGTGATGGGTAGTAGAATAGGAAGAACAATGGGGGATAATGGAGTATTGGCAATGCTGGTAGAAACTGTGGATAGTATAATGGGAAGGGGTTCCATTTTCTTGACAGGAAACTGTCTAAGAGTAAGGTGAAGGGCAAGGTGAAAGAAGAGGGATTAGCAGAGATGATGATTTTCCCAGAGGGGAGTAAGTAGGCACACATGGGGAATATAGCATTGAGAGTCTCCTGGGTAGGAGACAATGGGATGTTGAAGGCAGGAGAGAGTTGGTGGTACTAATGGGCATGGTTATTTGTGGGTAGTGCAATGTTGGGACTTTTTAGTGCAAGTGGTTGAAGTGGAATAGGTGATGGAGGGAGTAACAAGGGAATGCTACTTTTTATATGCAGTTAATAGTTTGAAAGCATTACTGAGGTTGGACTTAGCTTTCTATGAGTATTTTTCTGCTAAGTAATTCTTCCAATGGATTAGAAAGGAGCAGGAAGAAGGCAAGCCACAATATTTTAATATCCACTTAACTTTATATTTTTCTTGACCTTCTATAAGGTCTGGGGGTGGAGCTGGGAAGTTCTTGCCATGGATGTCATTTTCATAATAGAGTAATAACAATAAAGCATGGAAGACTGGGTGGATCTTTCAGATTAAGGGGAGGCAGAGTCTATAGGTTACAGGGGAAAGTACTTTGGTAATGGTAAAGGGTCCTTCCATTTTTGGTACAAACTTGGGATGAGTTATGGAATGTTTCAGACTCCATGCTTTCAGCCAAACATTCATTCCTTTGGTAAAGGAAATGAATTTTGAGCAGATTTGAAATGCCATTACTTGGCATGCAAGGTCATGGACTGCAAGGGCTTTGTCCCTTGCTGTGGTTAAGTGTTTCAGCCTGTTATCAATAATAGGCATCAATGTTTCAAGAATTACTAAAAAAAGAGCACAGGATTTATATCTCATTAAAAGATAGAACAGTAATTGGTTGATAATGAAGTGGGGGCAGTGATTGTGTGTGAATTCCACATGGGAGATTTTTTCTGCCCATTTGGATGGGTTAGCTCTGCAGAAGATATAGAGGTAGATTTCAACTTCCTGGTTAACACATTCTGTTTCCCCATCAAATTTGGGATAATACATAGTGGAGAGTGAGAGGTCATAATTTAGAAGTCTTCCAAGTTCTTTGGTAAAGGCAGAAGCAAACTTTGGATCTTGGTCAGAGATTATTTTGTCATACAAACTAAATCATTTGTAGACTTTTTTGAAGAAAAGGGTGGTGATTCCTTTGGCAGTGGTGGTTTTCTTGGTGGGAACAAGGACTATCCCCTTTGTAAGCCTATGGTTGACCATGACCAACAGGGAATCAAAATCTCCTAATTGGGGAAGATCAGTAATCAGATCACAAGAGATCTGCTGGAAGGGGCATTGTGCATGAGAGGGAATAGAGTAAAGGGCTGGCAAGAAGAAGTAAGTATTGACCTTGTTTTGCTGACAAACAGTGCAGCTGTCAACATATTTTTAAACATAAGTGGCAAGACTGGGCCATCAGAATTCCATTTGGACAAGTTGGCATGCTTTAAGGTATCTGAGGTGGCCAGCAGTTTTATGGTCATGGCAGCATTTGAGAATAGATTAAAGAAGGGGTTTATTGGAGGGTATGTACACATAGTTGTTGAAATGGTGTTTATTATCCTATCTTCATGTCTTGATGTCTGAACACTGGTGAGCACAACTAAGAGCAGTGATTTTGGGCTAGTACCACTAAGAACTAGGCAAGAGGAATAAAAAAAGAGTCAAGTGCCTTGTATAAAGCTAAGAGCTCAAGTGTGCAAGACTAAGGAGTCCCAGCTTGTGCCAGCCCTTTATATATGATACAAAAGTGTGCACAGACCATGTAACTGAAGTCTGCTCTAAACTATGCTATAGTAAGCCACCCAATGACATTAAAAGAGTGAGTACCTTAGCAGTACCACATGGTAACTGCCAGGCAATAATGTTATGGTCTAGACCAGTCTGGATTTGTAATATGTGAAGGTGTGAAAGAGTGAAGAGGTGAAAAATTGAAATGGTAAGGTTTACCATGGTCATGTGATGTAACATGTGAAGAGTCAAAGTAAAAATACAAAGTGAGTAAAAAATGAAATTATAACAGTTGTAATACATGAGCATGGTGTCATGGAGTTGCCAGTCACAAAAGTGGGACTGCAGTCCATTGCACATGGGAACATCCCATTTTTGAAGGATAGAGAGACAGAAAGGGTCACTCACTTGGTGATTTATTATATGGGTATAAAGGGTCACATTAATAATATAGCAAAAGATAGTTTTGAAAAATAGAGTAACTTCTAAAACAGCATCTTTCCATCCTATCCTCATATCTCAGTTCTGATGCTGGTGAGTGCAAACAAGAAGTGGTTTTATGCTAGTACCACTGAGAACTAGGCAAAGGGAAATAGGAGAAGAGTCAAGTGCCTTGTGTAATGGCTACTGCTGTTCTAGCCTTGATATTCAAAATGACCTTGATGGACACTCCTAACCTGTCCTGGATAACTGATGAGGCTTTTGGTCTAGTGGCCCCTAACTAGGCAATGTAGAGAATGGATAAGACCTGGGCCCTTGTATAAACCAATAGCCAGCAGCACTAGTGTCAAAACTAGCCTGTATAACCAGTCTAGAGGTCAAGAGAGCAAGACTGGGTTTCCCCAGCTTGCACCCCCTGCCTTATATATTGCCAAAATCTGCACACAGACCATGTTCAGGGGGCCTACCCTAAACTATGCTATCTATGGACACCAATAGCACAACTGGCTCTATAGTAATAATAAGGGAAAGGCATGGAGTGGAAATGAGGAGTAAGGCAGTGGCCTCATGGATCAAGGGTTGGAATGGAAGAGAAGTCACACCATGAGGATATGGAAGAATGGAAGTGCACTGGTTCTCAGATATGAATATGGCATGGCCACTATAAGGCCAAGAAGATCCCATCTGAATCTTTGCCACAGATCAGATATCATCAGGTACTGGATCTAGATCTCATCTGAGATCTGCCACATCATGTGACTAATACCTTGTGCAGAGAAATACTCTAATATAAAGGACTTAGCCTCAGCCTAGGGTTATCCTTATAAGAATACTCATTCACATGATCATGTGCTCCTGGTCACATGACTATGCAACCATTTGCATCATGTGCTCTACATTTCCCACAGTCATGTGCTGTGAACTGTCATGTTTGCTAGTTGCATAACACCTTGTATAAAGCCCTAGAGCTTAAGTGCACAAGACTGGATTGTTCCAGCTTGCACCAGCCCTTTATATATGCTATAGAGGTGCATATAGACCATGTCCCTAAGGTCTTCCCTAAACTATGCTACAGAAGCCAATCAATGGCAGTAAAGGAGCAAGTACCTTAGCAGTACCACATGGTAACTGCCAGGCAATAATGTTATGGTCTGGATTGTTTTTGAAATGGCTGCTGCCATCCTAGCCTCATGTCTCATATCTTGGTGCTGTTCCAGTGAATGCTTCTTTTCTAAAGCTGTGGTTTTGTGCTAGACCACAGTGAACTAGGCAAAAGTGAAGAAAGAAAAGTCAAGGCCTTGTATAAAGCCCTAGAGCTCAAGTGTGCAAGACTGGGGATTCCCAGCTTGTGCCAGCCCTTTATATATGTTACATGAATGGGCATGGACCATGTAACTTGTTACGACTCTGGAAACCAGAGGCTACACCTAGACGATGGATGACAGAGGAGAAACACTGAAGGAAGAACTAATGAATGGAGACTCCGATGAGGAGCAACCAAGAAGTGTGAGATGATGAGGAGGACTCGGAGGAGGCTTGAACTCAAGCTACTGAGGGCCTGTGGCTGAAGGGCCTGGCTTCCAAAGAAGAGCTATAAAGCCAACTAGTACTGAAGTGATTAAGTCTGGAGAGACTTAAGCACTCGTTCCTGCCCCTTATATATTGCCCTGGGGTGAGCACAGACCATGTAGCTAGTGCCTACTCTAAGTATTGGTATTGTAAGCTAACCAATAGCAATAAAGGAGAACTCATGTAGGTCATAAGGAATATGCATGGAGTGGAGATGAAGAGTGAGGGAGTGGCCTCACAACTAAGGTGTGGAGAATGGAAGAGAAGGGTCATGGTCAATGTGAGGACAGAGATCTCTGCCACAGATGAGATCTAGTCCTAGATCCATCAGATCTGTGGACTTAGATCAGATCGTGGATCGGAGAGATCCAGGGAAGATCCTGGGGAAATCCATAGATTGGTTATGTGACCACTAACCTGAAGGGACTCGTAAAGTATTGCTTGATTCTAGTGTAGGGTTAATCCTGAAAAGGAGTAGGCTTCCCATGATCACGTGATGTGAAAGTGGTAGTTGCAGGAGAGCTGCAACATAACTAGGTTGGCCCTAAACTACTGTTACAGTAAGCAGACCAATGGCAGTAAAGGAGCAAGTACCTTAGCAGTTCCTCATGGTAACTGAAACAGGCTCTTCCCGTTATATCCTTGATACTTGAACACCTTGGTGGATGCTCCTTCCTCAAACTCTCTTTTGTGTAGCTTTTGGGCTAGTGGCTACAACTAGGCAACTTTAGTTGGAGCCAAGGGTCTCTTGTATAAACCCGGAAGCCAGACAGTGAGTGAGAGCTAAAGGGGGATCCTACTAGGATCAAGCCTTAGATCGCTACTGTGGATCTAGCCTAGAGGTCAAGAGAGCAAGACTGGGGAATCCCAGCTTGCACCCCCTGCCTTATATATTACAGGTCATGGTGCACGGACCATGTACAGGGGGCCTACCCTAAGTAGTGCTATCTATGGTCACCAATAGTGTAAGGGGCTCATTCTCTAATAGATATATGAGGGAATGCATAGGGCATGAGGTAGGAGTGAGGCAGTGGCCTCATGGATAGGGGATGGGAAATGGAAGAGGAAGCACTAGCCCTGAGAGGTGTGGCTGCCTGGTGGCTGAGGAGATCCCATCTGGATCTCTGCCACAGATCAGATCCTAATCTAGATCGAGAGATCAGATATCATCGGATAGATCCAGATCTCATCTAGAGATCTGCCATATCATGACTAAGGTGTGCTTTAAAGGAATACTCTGAATAGGGAATAGGACTTAGATCTAGCCTAGGGTTTGCCTTGTATGGCAACTCATTCGCACGGTCATGTGCAACTGATCATGTGACCAGCGCATCTCGTGCTCTAAGGTTCCCACGGTCATGTGAGACCACTGTGTTAGGCTTGAGCCGTAACAGTAACTGCCAGATAATGATGTTATGGTCTGAAGTGATCTAGAATGTGATTATCGTGAAGGTGTGAAGAGGTGAAGAGGTGAAGAGGTGAAACAGTGAAAAGGTGAAGGTGTCCCATGGTCATGTGATGTAAAAAGTGAAAAATAATTATAACAGTTTTAAAATGTGATTATGATTATGTGAAAAATTGAAAGTTTGAAATGGTAAGGGTTTACCATGGTCATGTGATGTGACATGTAAAGGGTCAAAGTAAAGTACAAAGTGGGTAAAAATAAAGAAAAATGAAAATGAAATTATAACAACTTTCAAGTTGTTTAAGAAGGAGTCTGGGCAGAGGTCCAGACAATGAGAGAGGGCATCAGGCCCAGCAAGGAAGGTGCCAGCAACATGCTGGAGTTAAATATTGAAGTCCATGAGGTCAACAAGCCAACAAGCCTGTCAGTAATTGAGCTTCTGGGATGCATAGAAATAGGTGAGGTTCTTGTGGTCAGTAGAGACCTGAACTGAATGGGAAAAGCCTTGAAGGTATTGTCTCCAGGCTTTCAGAGTGCAGATAATCATGAGGAGTTTGCAATCATAGATGTCATAGTTTCTCTTAGCAGGGGAAAAGATCTGTGAGAGATAGCAACAGGGGTGCCAGTCTCTGTTGGCATTGATTTAAAGAAGGATTCCACTGGAGGCATAAGCTAAGGCATCAGTGGTGATGGTGAAAGGTTAAAAAAGGTTAGAAAGTTGGAGAACAGGCTGGAAAAGAAAAAGGGCCTTTAGGGAGTTGAAGAATTTTTGACAGACATGGGACCAGAATTAGGGAGTTATCTTCTTGGTGAGATCAAGAAGAGGGCAGGTAATGAATAAGTAATTGGAAATAAAACATCAATAGAAGTTGGTAAACCCCAGAAAGAAATGAACATCTTTGACTTTTTTGGAGGTTGGCCACTTAGCAATTTCATCAAGTTTGATGGGGTCCATGGCAAGTTCACCTGGTTGAATGATTATGCCAAGATATTCCACTGACATAGAGGTAAAGGTATATTTCTTTAGTTTTAGGTGGAGATTGAGTTCTGCCATTCATTTGAGGACACAGGCAGTGTGGATTTTATATGTTTTAGTGTAAGAGAAGAAGATAAGAAGATCATCCATATAGATAACCAACCATTCTTTTGCAATCATGTTGCAGAAGGAGTCATTTATGAACTGCTGAAATATGGCAGGTAAGTTATTGAGGCCAAAGAACATTACTGTCAGCTCAAAGAGCCCTTTGTGCATGATGAAGGTTACCTTCCATTGGTGTCCATCCTTGATATAGATATTGTTGTATCTTCAATAAATGTCAAATTTAGTGAATATTTTTGCCTCATGAAGCTTATTGATGAGGTTAGAGATAAAGGGTAGAGGATATGCATCACATATGGTATGTTTGTTGAGATAGCAGTAGTCTTGGCAGGAATGGAGTTTAAAGCGGGAACTTCCCACTACTCCTTGATACTTGAGTCTTCCTTGATAGACACTTCTGATCTGTCCTTGATAACTGCTAGGGCTTTTGGTCTAGTGGCCCTGAACTAGGCAATGAAGAGAATGAAGTTGAGACCACTACTCTTGTATAAACCAATAGCCAGCAGTGCTGAGTAATCAGACTGTATAATCAGCTAAGGGGTCAAGAAGGAGGCAGTGGCCTCGCAGTAAAGGTATGTGAAATGGAAGAGAAGTGGGGTGGTATAAGTGAGGACAGAGATCTTTGCCACGATGAGATCCATCTCAGATCCGTCAGATCTGATGAGATAGATGATATTGGGAATTGGGAAGATCCTGAGCAGATCTAGGGAAGATCTCAGATGATCAGATGACCACTGACCATAGAATATCTCATATAGTATGCTTGATCCTAGCTTAGGGTTATCCCAAAAAGGAATAGGGTTCCCACGATCACGTGCAGTGAAAGTGGTAGTTGTGTAGATTCACAACAGAGTTTGCCATCTTTCTTTTTTATAATGAAAAAGAAAAATGCTTAAGGGAAGTTTGAAGGATAGATTTTTCCAGCCTGAAGGTTCTCTTCCAGGAACTCCTTGGTTGCCTGGTGTTTAGGTGAAGATAAGGGGTAGACCTTATCTATCTTAGAGACAAACATGTCCTTAAGATTTATCTCATGGTCATAAGGCCTGCTTGATGGCAGATGGTCAAGGATTTTTGGGGTATTTGAAAAGATAGAAATAAACTTCTGGTATTCCAGTGGGAGTTCTATCTTGGGTTGAGCTTTCTTTGCTTCAATTGCAAGCTCTGTAAAGGTGGTAAGTTGGCAATGGTGACTGAGGGTAAAAATGCCAAGCAGGCATTAACAACTCATAAGAAGTGCCAGTGGTAGAGATAGTCTTAAAGGGACTTCTTGGGGGTTTCATGTTGTAGGTAATTGATGAAGAGGTCTTCATTATCAAGGGAGGTTTCCCTGGAACAATGTTGTTTCAGGGTAGGTATTAAGGAGGCAGAATGGCAAAGTTCCTTGAAGAATTCAGTGGTGAAAGGAATGATGAAGTATTACTCTTTCAGTTAACTGTGTAGTTGGCATCTTTTAGCCAGGGGAGTCCAAGGATCAAGGTTTCCTTACCATATCCCATAATATAGCAAAGAACCTTGGAGGTGAAGATTTTAATATAAAGAATAACTTTGCAGGTATGGGTGATTTTTCCCTTGCTATTGGTAGAGGCATCCACATTTCTAATGTAAAGGGCTTGGAGAAGATAAGTGGTTGGGAACTTGTGGTGGAATACAAATTCCCAGTTGATGCAGTTGATTTGAGTGCTGCTATCAACTAGAGCAGAAATGTCTATGACTTTTCTTAGGCACTTAGGTGGGAATACTTGTACAGGGATTTGAATTGCTTTTCTAGATTATA
This sequence comes from Pulveroboletus aff. viridisquamosus, assembly GCA_038088935.1. Taxonomy (NCBI): domain Eukaryota; kingdom Fungi; phylum Basidiomycota; class Agaricomycetes; order Boletales; family Boletaceae; genus Pulveroboletus; species Pulveroboletus aff. viridisquamosus. Next base: position 10,096 of record JBBPJW010001512.1, read on the forward strand.
ATACAAGTACAGAAGTACAAAAAAAAGTTGGAGCACCTTATATAGAAGAGGCACTCCTTCCTAAAAACCCACTTTTCTGACTTTAACCTCTTCTTCATCACTAACCTCCTCTATTTCAGATGGTTTTTCAGCAGTGACTTTCTTTACTTGAGGTGTTTTCTTTAGCATGCTAGATGGGAAAGAAGTGAAAGGGGAATAGATGCCATTTGAGCATCTATTGATGGAGTGGCCATATTTCCAGCATTGGAAGCATAGCTTATTCTTTTAGCAATATTTGCATTCCTGGGAAGTGAGCTTGTTGAGCTTTACAAAGTCAAAATCCATTGCATTTGGATATTTTTTGATTTGGGGGATTAAGAGGGTACTCCAGAGATATCTGGAATTCATCCAGAGGTCATCAGAGTAATGCTGGTCAAGTCTAAATAAATAACTGTTATGGGTAACTACCCATATCCTTGATACTTCACTGACACCTTGGTGAGCACCTTCCTCACTACTGCTAGGGCTTTTGTACTAGTGGCCCTGAACTAGGCAAGAGAGAGTTGGAGCCTAACCCTAGAGAGCTCAGGGGGATCCCTTAAAAGGGACGGCTGGAAGATCATAGAGATCCCTTGTATAATCTCAGCTAAAAGACAAGAGAGTAAGACTGAGGAGACCTCAGCTTACCACTCCCTGCCTTATATATTGCTGGTCAAGGTGCACTGACC
>JBBPJW010001513.1:0-10785 GCA_038088935.1 Pulveroboletus aff. viridisquamosus
TCATTGCTATTAATCTAGATCTCATCTGAGATCTGCCACATCATATGATTAATCCATGAGCAGGAAATACACTAATATAAAGAATCAAACCTAAGCCTAGGGTTTTTCCTTGTAAGGCAGGCAAGTCCCATGGTCTCATAAGTAAACTGTCAGTGTTTGCTGAGTGCATAACACTAATGTTTCACTTACAGATAATAAATAAGCATGAATGGACTTGATTGACCTTGGGTCTAAATTAATTTAAATCATACTTAAAACAATAACTTTTTAGCACATAAATAGTAAACACATATACTAATATTTTACTCACAAATAATAAAAACAAGGATAAAATTGATATGCTTCTAACCATGAGTGTAAATAATCAAAAAAATAAAAGAATTTAATGTAAAAATAGAAAAAAAAGGAAAAAAAAACTATTTAACCTTGAGACAAGGTTAACAGGTAATAATATTAGGGTCATGGGAATATTCACACATGGGTACCTTAATGGTATGTTATGTTCATACCTCAGGTTGAGTTTACTCCCACAGGTATTAATATAATGGTGTTCTCATGTTAATGAATTAACATATGAGCATTTCCCATGTAATTATCAAATTTAACCATTTTTATCCAGCCAAACTCTTACCTTATAGCAAAAGTTATATAAGGTAATTATGTTCTTCCTGATCAAGAGTCTAATAAGTTATTCAATAAAACAAAATGGAGCTAAGTTTTAAGTACTTACTTTTGTTGCCCAAGTTATTTATTGAGACTTGCTTTGCTTGTCTCTCCTCATTCTGCATAATCAGATGTTTCTCACATATTGTGGGCAGCAGCACTGCCCATTTTTGTATTGTGTAAATACATCACTTTTTCAACATGTAACTATTAATATAGCTTTACAATTGTCTCAAAACAAATCATTGCTGAATGGCCTATGTATCCATATATTCAGTACCAGATATGTATTATTGCAGTTCACACTATGCTTCAGTTTGTTATTTAGATTATCTAGTCATATATTGTAGTCAAAATGCACAAAAAGTATAATAAAATTGTTATCTATGTTATGGCACTACTATAATTGGCTAGCTGATGTAATCAAGTGTCCCTTATACATAGCAGGTGGCATTACTGCCCATTTTTGTATTGTGTGAATGTATTATTTTTTCAACATACAACTGTTAATGTAGCTTTACAATTTAATTACTTTTTATAATTATGATACTATAAAGTTGCATCTTAAGCACTATATACTTTATTGAAACAGGAACTACCCATTATGTCCTTGATACTCATACACCTTGGTGGACACTCCTTCCTAAGACCTTCCTTCTGTAGCTTTTGTTCTAGTGGCTACAACTAGGCAACGTTAGTTGGAGCCAGGGACTCTTGTATAAATCTGATGGCCAGGCAGTAAGCGAGAGCTGAAGAGGGATCCACTAGGATCAGGTCTTAGATTACCACTGTAGGTTCTAGCCTAGAGGTCAAGAGAGCAAGACTGGGGAAACCCAGCTTGCACCCCCTGCCTTATATATTGTCAAGCATGGTGCACAGACCATGTACAAAGGATCTACCCTAAAGAGTGCTATCTATGGTCACCAATAGTGTAAGTAGCTCCTGCCTCTAATAGATAGATGAAGGAAAGCATGGGGCAGTAATGAGGAGTAAGGCAGTGGCCTCATGAATCAAGGGAAGGGAAATGGAAGAGAAGCACCAGTCTCTGAGGAGGTGTGGCTGCCTGATGGCCAAGGAGATCCCATCTGGATCTCTGCCACAGATCAGATCCTAATCTAGATCATAAGATCAGATATCATCAGATAGATCCAGATCTCATCTAGAGATCTGCCACATCATGTGACTGTTATTGTGCTTAAAGGAATACTCTGATATAAGGGAATGGACTTAGACCTTAGCCTAGGGTTTGCCTTATATGGCAACTCATTCGCATGGTCACATGCAACTGATCATGTGACCAGCACATCTCATGCTCTACAGTTCCCACAGTCATGTGAGACCATCATGTTAGGCTGGAGCCATAACATTTATAGTGCTGTTATTAATCAATACTTGATATAATCCTATATATACAAAAGACATATAGGCAGTCATAATGCTTGTACTTGGCTCTGCTATTTAAATTACATAAATAGTAACTTGTTATTATTAAAACACTACAAAATTTGATTTCTATATTTTTCCAATTGAAAACTCTATTGCCATATATAGATGGTTTGTGGTTAGATCTAGGGTTTAAATTCTTCCCTAGAAATATGGATTGTCAATATATAATGAAGTAAGTGGACCAAACCCCTGAATTTGTTTTAACTATATATAATAGTTCAGGCAAAGCAAGCTTCTTATAAGGTAATGCTTCCCAGGATCATGGGAATATTTATACATAGGTACTTCAAAGGTATGTTTATATCTTAGATTATGTTTACTTTCACAAATGTCAATATAATGGCATTCTCATGTCAAAAAGATAACATATGAGCATTTTCTGTGATTATTAAATTTCATGATTTTTATCCAGAAAAACTCCCACCTCATATTGCAAGATATGTATGTAAAAAGGTGGAAACTAAGTTATATTCTTTCTAATTAAGGGCCTAATAAATCTATTTAACAAAACAGGATAAAGCTGAGTTTTAAATACTTACTCCTGTTGCCCAGGTTATTTGTTAGAACTCACTTTGCTCATTCCTTCTTATTTTACAAATCTCAATCAACATTATTAATCCATTACCAGAATTACAAGACAAGAATATAATCTTAATTATCATAGATTAGTTCTTTCAAATGGTACATGTTTTTCCTATCTCTAGCAATATCACAGCTTTTGAAGTTACTACCATTTTTAGAGATTATATGTTTAAACTCCATGGTATCCCAAAAAAATCATTTTAGATAGAGGATTGCAATTTGTCTTTTTTTTCATGAAAAATCTTTATAAGTTGCTTTATATTAAAGCAAATCCCTCAATGACATATTACCTACAAACAAATAAACAAGCTGAAAGGGTTAATGCAGAAATAAAACAGTATCTTAGGATTTATATCAACTATCAGCAGAGCAACTGGGCTAAGTAGCTGCCACTTGCTAAATTCACCCATAATCAAAAGACCAGCTTGTTAATAAGGCATTCTTCTTTTATACTCAATTATAGATATAACTTGTTATGACACATTTTTCTTTTTTGGATCACATGACCTTATCTTATCTTCATCACATGGTTATCTAATCTTTTATCTTATCTAGTCACATGACAAGTCATCAGACCCAGGGCATAGGGTTAGCCTTATGTCTTCAATAACATATAATTCTTTTTATTTCCATCTTTTCTCTTCCATTTGAGAAGCTGAACCCTTAATGGTTCCCAGAAGTACTTCTTTTCTTTTTGATGCCCATGCCACATGCATGGGAATATTCCCATCAGGGCCTTGGTCCATGCACAGTTAGCCATAGTATAAATACTGTTTTATTGTCTCAAGACCTCAGTCTTGTGTACTTGTATCTACTAGTGTTAACTCAGGATTCCCCTTTTTCCTTTCCTTTGAGCAATTGGCACTTCAATATTGAGGTGCATGACATAACTCATTGATTAAAACACACCACCAAATTCAAGTATGAAATAAATTGGCTGAAAAATTCTCCATGAGAATTAAAAAAATCCAGATAGAGGCAAAGGTGGCATTAAAATTCATAGTGTTATGCACCTAGCAAATACAATGGTCTCTAGCACATGACTGTGGGAAATTAGAGCATGTGATGCAAATGATTGCATAGTTATGTGACCAGAAGTGAAATAGTTTGCAACTGTCCTGGCCTCAAGTCTTATGATCTGTCCAGTGGACACTTTTCTAAAGCTGAGGTTTTAACTAGACCCTTAGGGAACTAGGCAAAAGGAAATAGAGTGAAGAGTCAAGTGCCTTGTATAAAGCCCTAGAACTCAAGTGTGCAAGACTGGGAAAACCCAGCTTGTGCTAGCTCTTTATATATGATATAGTAGTGCACACAGACCATGTAACTAGGGTCTGCCCTAAACTATGCTACAGTAAGCAGACCAATAGCAATAAGAGAGTGAGTACCTTAGCAGTTTCTTATGATAACTGCCAGGTGATGACACCATGATCTGGAATGTTCTGGATTGTGAAAAGTGAAGATGTGAAGGTGTGAAGATGTGAAGAGGTTCCCATGGTCATGTGATGAAAAAATGAAAAATGATTGTAACAAGAAGCATGTGATTATGTGAACAAGTAGCCTAATCAAGATTAACTCTAGGCTAAAGCTAAGTCCTTATATTCAGAGTATTTTCCTAGCACAGGTTTGATCATGTGATGTGGCAGATCTCAGATGAGATCCAGGTACAGCCCCCAATAATATCTGATTTTCAGATCTAGATTAGAATCTGCATTTGTGGCAGAGATTCAAATGGATTTTCTTGGTCTTATGGTAGCCATGCTGCACTCATCTCTGCCATTTTGTGTATCCTTCCATTCTCCCACATCCTTGAGGTGTGGTTTCTCTTTCATTACTATCTCTTGATCCATGAGGCCACTGCCTTATTTCTTATTCCCACTCCATGCCTTTTCCTTTCCTTATTTTTATAGCTAAGCAGTTACTGCTATTGGTGTCTATAAATAGTAGTACTTTAGGGTAGGCCTCCTGTACTTGGTTTGTGCACAGAACCTGGCAATATATAAGGTAGGGAGTATAAGCTGTTATAATGCATTTTCTTTCTTTTCTTTTCTTTTTTGCATTATATAACTTTATCTTATCTTCTCCATGTGGTTATCTAATCTTTATCTAATCTAGTCACATGATGGGTCATCAGACTCAGGGCATAGGGTTAGCCTCATGTCTTCAACAACATATACTTCTTTTTATTTCTGTTACTTCTCTTCCATTTGAGAAGCCAGACCCTTAATGGTTCTTAGGATAGCTTCTCTTCTTTTTGATGCCCATGCCACATGTATGGGAAGATTCCCATCAAGGACTTGGTCCATGCACAGGAAGCTACTGTATAAATACTGTTCTCTTACTGTCTTAAGACCCCAGTCTTGAGCACTTGTATCTACTAGTGTTAATTTGAACTCTCCTTTTAAACCTTTCTTCTGAGCATTTGGCACTTCAATCTTGAGGTGCATAACACTTGCTCAAGACTAATATACATCCCTTTTCCATCAATCTATCATTTTTCTTTTCTTACAGAAGAAGTTGCTTTCATAGTAAGTTGAAAGAATAGTTGATGAAATACAGCCACTTTAGGGCTTGACTCAAAGATCAATTGGCAAAGGAGAACTACTTAGCAGTACAGACAGAAGAACATATCAGAAAATTTATCAAGGTTACAACAAGGAAGTGCAAGTGCTACTGGAAAAATGAAGTAGAGAGGAAGTTGTTGAAAAAAAAGTTTGAGGTAGCAAGGCATTGCAACATATTGATTGCACATTTACTGAAGAAGAGGCTAATGGTTATTGAGCAAGACAGATAGGAGAAACTAGGAAGGAATAGGAAGTTCACATCAAATTATCTTTGCACACTTAAACCAGCAAACATTTTAAGGAAAGTTAACCCATGATCAAGGTATGGCTGATAAATGAGTTGATGTCATGGCTCTAGCTGAGCAGATGGCAGTGCTGTCACTATCTACCAAGAATAATGTCACTAGGAAGGTGGCCAATCCAGGAGAGTGGAATGGAAATAGGAAGAAGTGAAAGCAATAGTGGATCTTACTCAGTGTTTGGGTTCAAGAACAAGACTGGAAAAACAATTACCTTAGGACAATAGTGGTCTTATCTCAAATAAAGGAAACTGCAGATGATTTTGTGACCATTATCTTGATAAAATATGACAAGTTAGAAGACAAGCACATCTGGATCAATAAACAGGACACAGGTAGAACCCTTGGAGAGACCATGTGGCCCATGTGGTTGGATCTCCAGGGAAAGATTAAAGGGCATTTTAGGATTGAGGAGATGGCCCATTAAGGCCTCAGGGAGTTACAGGTGTTGAGGCAACAAGGGAGGAAAGTTGATGATTTCCTCAATAAATTTGATCTACTAAGAAAGTGGATGTGAATGACCACCATGCAGTGGAATTGCTAAAACAAGCAATCAACTATTGCATTTATTTGCAGGTAGCTCTTCAAGGTGATAACAATGGGCAATACCTCAATATGTTTACCTGCTTTAGACAAGTAGGTCAGATATTTGAGAAAATGATGGTAGAAAGGCCTTCATTTAGGTCACAAGAACAACTATCCAGACCACTCTTCCAACCTCATTTCCAGCCTCCATATACTTCAAGGCCTCCTTTCTCCCTAGATTCACTACAGTTGGCACTCAACCTGGAAGGGATGCTCTAATGGAAATTGATCACCAGAATATGTAGCTTAGTAGGCTACCCATTACATGTTTTAACTATGGTCAACCAGGCCACATAGCAAGGGATTGCAGAGCTCTTCAAAACCCTGCAAGAACAATGACCCCTCCAAGGTTTCCTCTGAGATCACCTCAGTTCTCTCAGTAGAGGCAACAACAAGTCCAGCTGATACAGTTCAAAGAATTCTTTGTGCCAGATGTGGACAGCTGGTGTTCAGCAGAACCAGAAGCAATTGGACCCATCTATAACATGGCTAACACAGCTTGATTCCAAGAAATACCTGCAGTCTTTTGAGAATCAATAAAAAAGGCAAGAGCCTACTTTAAAGATATATTTGAGATGAAGGTAAGGCAGGGAAAAGAGAAAGGGAGTGCACTAGTCTAGATAGTGTTTCTTTCATTGTAAATTCATCTTTCTCAAAGTTTGTATCTAATTGCCTACAGACAAATATGACATGTTTTCATGCTGGGAAGATGTCTCAAAAGAGCATGGCCCCAGCAGAAGGGTGCTTAATTTCTTTTACCCAACAAGCTAATTGTTACATGACTAGCAAATATGATGGTTCATAGCATGTGACCATAAGAGTTGTTGAGCATGTGATGCAAATGGTTGCATAGTCATGTGACCAGGAGCACATAATTGTGCAAACAAGTTGCCTTATAAGGATAACCCTAGGCTAAGGCTAAGTCCATATATTCAGAGTATTCTCTTGCACCAGGTATCAGTTACATGATGTGGCAGATCTCAGATGAGATCTAGGTCCAGTAACTGATGATATGTGATCTTATAATCTAGATTAGGATCTGATCTGTGGCAGAGATCCAGATGGGATCTCCTCAGCTTTATAGTGGCCTTGTTCTATTTATATCTGAGAATCAGTGTGCCTTCTATTCCTCTATATCCTCATGGTGTGGCTTTTCTTCTATCACATCCCCTTATATGTGAGGCCATTGTCTTACTTCTACCTTATAATCCATGCATTCCATTATCTATTAGAATAAGAGCCCCTTTAGCTATTGGTGGCCATAGATAGTTACATTTAGGGTAGGCTCCCTATAGTTGGTCCATGCATGACCACTGGCAATATATAAGGCAGGAAGTTAGGGCTGAGGATTCCCTCAGTCTTAATCTCTTGTCTGTTACAGGATCTACAAGGGATAGCCCTTGATCTCATAGCTGTCCCCAAGAGGGGGATTTCTTTGAGCTTTTATTAGGTCAGGCTTCTTAGGTTGCTAAGCATCTGCTTTATACAGGATCTATAGTATTCTCTATAAGCAGCCTAGTTAGAGCCACTAGCACAAAAGCTTATTGTGGATCTAGACATGAGAGCAAACATCAAGAAGTCATGAAACCAGGATGGCAAGAAGCCATAATACTAATGGTCATTTACACTCAGACTTCACCCAAGAAAAAAAAAGCCTAGATATAGTGTTTCAAAGAATAAAAAGAGATGAGTTGAAAATAGAAGTTAAAATAATAGGGGAGGTAAGAGGAATTAAAGGTTTGTGAGCACAAGCTCATGGCCTAACACATGCAATTTTGAATTCTAAAGTGTTACTAACATTTATAGATCAAAAATATGTATGGAAACATGGGCTATATGAAAAGCCCCTGGATCATTCCTTAACAGTTTTTAATGCTGATGGCACACAAGGAACAATAGGGCAAATCACCAGCTATGTGGTATTGTATATTACCATCAAAGACAAACAAGGAAAATGGCATCAAGAGTGTATCAATGCTATGGTATCTTATCTTGGGTCATTAGACTTACTTATAGATTATGACTGGTTTAAACAACACAATCTGAATATTGATTGGGTTTAAAAGACCATCAATTTTCTAAGAAAGTCTGGGAATATCATACAGTATTTTCCCAAAAACAATCAGAATGTATGCCCATAAAAAAGCCATGGGATCATGTGGTGGATTTAAAGAATGATTTTATACCAAAAAAGGGAAGGATTATTCCATTAGCTGATGCTGAATTACAGAAAGTATGGGAGTTTATCACCAAAGAATTAGGAAAAGGATGATAATTGATTATAGGTATTTTAATGATGCTACAATCAAAAATAACTATCCATTACTACTAATTTCAGCTCTCATTGACCATCTACAAGGTGCAGATCTATTTACCACTCTAGATTTACAATAGAGCTATAACAATATATATATTAAAGAAGGTAATGAGTGGAAAGGAGCATTCACCACTCCTCTAGGGGCTTACAAACCCCTGGTAATGTATTTTGAAATGTGCAATTTACCTGGCACATTTCAAAATATGGTAAATGATATTTTTGCTGATATGTGGGCAGAAGTATTAATCTACATTGATAACATCATTATTTTCACCAAGGATAATTCCACAGCTGACCATTATTTAGTCATTCAAGAAGTACTTTGGCATCTTAGAGATTACAATCTATTTCTCAAGCCTTTCAAATGTCATTTTGCCAAACAAAAAGTAGATTATCTTGGAATGGTGGTCTCTAAAAAGGGGATATAGATGCAATTAAATAAAACTAAAGCAATCACAGATTGGCCTGTCCCACACACATAGTCAAACAGATTCAGTCCTTCTTAGAATTAACCAACTACTATTAATGATTTGTTCCCAACTTTGCCCACATTTCCTGCCCTTTTCATGCTCTCACCTGCAAGAACCTGCCTTTCACCTGGACCAATGAATGTTCCACAGTGTTTGATACTCTTAAAACCCTACTCTCCTTCAACTTCCTTCTTGTCTACCCTGACTCCTCCCAACCTCTTTACATTGAGACAGATGCCTTCCAGACTGCCATGGGTGCAGTCTTATCTTTTCAATTAGCTGATGGTGCTTGGCATCTGACAGCCTATCTGTTCAAAGCTTTTCTATCCACAGAACTCAATTACCCTATTTATGCTAAGAAACTGTTGGAAGTTATTCAAGCATTGAAAGCATGATGACACTATGTCATTGGTTGCCTTAAGTTCAAAATTTGGACCAACCACAAGAATTTGAAATACTGGAGAAAGCCACAAGATCTCTCCCCTTACCAAGCTTATTGGCAGGCTTTTCTATCTGAATATAATTATGTTTTTGTTCACAAGCCTGGTTTCTTGAATGGACATGCCAATGCTTTATCTTGGCATTCAGATCATGCCCCCCCAGCAAACTTAAATTCTAATATCACTCTTTTTCCTCCTTATTTTTGTTTATTCAATTTTACTCTCTTCTCCTTTCTTTTCTTCACTTGTTCAAGCTTCTGCTTATCTTTTTCTTTACCCTTCCTGGTGTTATAATGAAGACCATTGAGTATTTAATAATTCTTGTAACCAAATCTTTGTTTCACTTACCTTATATCTCAAACTTTTACATCTAGTTCATTCATTCTCATTGGAAGGGCATTTGAATCAGACTTAAATCTTCCAACTTTTAACCCATTATTATTATTGGCCTTCCTTGAAGGAAGACATTGCAGAGTTTGTGCACCATTGTCCTACATGCACAATGGCCAAAGGAGCAGAGTTAGTCCCTCCCATTATTTCACTACCTGTGGCTCAGAAGCCATGGAAGGATTTATTAGTGGATTTGATAACTGGACTACCACTGGTACAGGAAAAGGATAGCATTATGGTGGTGATAGACAAGTTTTCAAAAGAAGTTGTTTTCATTCCTTGCAATTCTTTTCTTTCTTCTTTAGATTTAGCAGTGCTCTTTTGAGACCATGTTTGGTTGTGGCATGGCCTCTCCAACTCTCTGGTTTCAGATCAAGGGCCACAATTTATCTTGGAGTTTACCAAACAGCTGCATGCAACATTACATATTTCCTCCAAACTCTCTACTGCATATTATTCCCAAACCAATGGACAAACTGAATGCATTAATTAGGAACTAGAAAATTTTTTGCATACATTTGTATTCAAGAAACAGTTGGAATGGATAGATTGGGTAAAAATGGCAGAATTCCATCACAACAACTCCTACTCCTCTATTACTAAAACTTCTTCATTTACTATCATCAAATGATTTACTTCTCACATGGGTTTTGAAGGCCCTTATGTTTCCTCCCCATTTGCTTAGCAGCTGGCTAAATCATTTAGTCAAGTACAACAGTCACTCAAGCAGGCCCATGATACCATAATAAAGCAAAATTAATGATCAGTATATGATATGCAATCAGTGATATGATCATGCTTTCTACCAAGAACCTTTTATTGCCATATCTGGCCAAAAAATTAATGCAGTGATGGCTAGGTCTTTTCTGTTATGCACTCAGCAAACACTGACAGTTTACTTATGAGACTTGCCTGCCTTACAAGGAAAAACCCTAGGCTTAGGTTTGATTCTTTATATTAGTGTATTTCCTGCTCATGGATTAATCATATGATGTGGCAGATCTCAGATGAGATCTAGATTAATAGCAATGA
>JBBPJW010001514.1:0-10782 GCA_038088935.1 Pulveroboletus aff. viridisquamosus
TTATGGTCGGGTAATACTATTTATTTTAACTGCAGCACCACTTGTTCGCAATCGTGTTCGATATTGTCTGCGAAATGACTCGACCTGGCCATGCTCGTTGCTGTGAGTACAGTATGTGATGTGAACGAGTAATGCTGTATGGGTCCTTGGTGCAATGGTTAGCTGTCCCCCGTAGCTCCGGATGAACATGAAAAACACCGACAAGGGTGTGATGAATGTCGTCCTCCCATGACCGAAGGGCGGGACAAATCTTGTCTCAATGTGCCATGACCTGGGTTGAACCGCGGATGTATTGCACTTGGGACCGCTATGGTTCGCGTTTCTGGCACTCTGAGAGGAACGATGCGAGAAGCAGAGCAGGAGAGGGGGAGGGCGATATTCCTATCATGGTGGGCTGTATTGGCACGGCTTGGGTCCTTGGTAGCGTTTATCACCGGGGATAGACATCCCTGACTCAATCACGGCAGATGTCGATGTCAAACCCGCGCAACCTCTGTGACTCGTCTGGTCCTGGTGGCACGGCAGCGGGCCAAGGATGGATAAATGGCACTGTTCACGAGTAACCCGTGCGATTAGACGAGAGCACACACCGGGGCTTCTCTTGCCTAATCAAGACTCTTTACATAACGTGTTAAATACGCGCCACAGACACCCAGTTACAATCTCCGCTCCAAATGATCTCTGTCTCCCTCCCTCTTTCCGATCGACGGTGAGTTGCTGTTTCCTCCCTACGCTCGTGATGAGTGTTGTACAATCGACCACCACTGGCACCTCTTAGTCGACTTGATGCAGCGCGACGCTCTTACGCGCTCTGCCTCACTGACATGACCGACGCGCTGACTCTTTTATCTGCCTCTGTTTCACTTTCTCACGGCTGACGCCCTCTCGTTCTAGAGTTCAGCCAGAGTGTTCATAGCCTTCTCTTCCCTATTCTCGCTGATGTCTTCCGAGTCCAATAGTCATTCCCCGAGATCATCAGAAATGACATCCGGCGTGACTGACTCTTTGAGACGGTGCAGCCCGCTTACTCCACAAGAACGCGGGTCATCCGCAGGTTTGGTGGGAAACGTCTGGCGAGTGGGCGAGTGGGCTCACGAGTGCGTGCTCGAACAACGGGTCCTCGTATGACGGGCCCCTCTTTCTGTGTGGTTGCCGGCTCACGATATGTAAGCGTGAGGGTGAACGTGTTGCCAACACCGGGTTCATTCTACACCGTCTGCGTGAGGAGGCCACCGACGAGTGGGCCCGGGGACGATCGCCGTTGTCGAAGACGGTGACGGGACGGGTCGTGCGACGAACCCACCGCTGGGGAGAGTAGAAAGTCCTGGCAAGGCATCAGGCGTGTTCTTGACACCGTTGAATGATCGTGAGTTCGCCTGGGTGGTGTCCAAGCGCCTACTACATCGAATTCAGGATGGAGGGTGTACATGTAAAAGTGTATAAAGTGTATAGTACGTCGTGATGGATACGAGCCGTTTACACAGCACGAAGAGAATGCAAAGAAAAAAAAAGAAAAGAAAGCAACAGCAACAACGACGACCGGGGTATTCAGCACGCCGACCAAACCTAAATCGCATCACCGATCACGACCTCTCCCACTCCCACCCGTCCTCGCGCTCTCCGTAACGGCGTCCAACTGGACAGTGCGCCGGTGAGCAATGTCGTTCTGCCGTTCCAGACTTCTACAACCAGCGGTTGTACGGGATCAGTGTCCGGGAAAAAAAGATGCCATGATCATCCTACGTACTTGATCTGCGTCTCCAGCTCGACGATTCGTTCCTTGCTCCCCTGCCGCTCTCGCTTGTATTTCTCCTCCGCAGCCTTCAAGCGCGCTTCATACTCCTTCACCCGCGCTTCCCACTTGGCGTCCGCGGTCGACGTCTTCTGGTTCAGCGTCGATATCTTCTCTTCGTGCTGGAGCAGCTGGTTGTTTGCCACCACCAGTCGTTTCTCCGCATTCACAGCACGCGATAGGAGCGTCCGTATCTCCTGCGAGTCGCCCTGTGTGGGACGTCTCGCGGTCGCGAGCTGCTGGACGAGATCGCCGTTGGTCACCTGCAGAGGGATCAGACCCGGGTTCAGCAAGCCGGGAAGACGGACACGACGCACCTTGACCGCCTCCAGCTCGCCCTCCTTGGCGACGTACTTTCGCCGCCACGTCGCCTTTGCGTCGCCGTACGCCTTGACGCTCGTCTCGAACCTGTCGATCTGCTTCCACCGCGTGTCCAGCTGTCTCCGCATGTCGGTCAGTTTGTCCGTGAATCGCGTCTCCGCCTCCTTGACCCGCTTGTCAAAGTCGAGCTGTATCTGACTGAGCGCCTTGAGCCGCGTGATGAGGTTATCGTGAAAGACGCCAAAGTTGGTGAATGGCTTTGTCTCGGCATGCCCGCCTTTCTTCTGCGGATACGCCCTGTCAGAGGGAAAGCATTTGGACATGGAAAAAGGACGTACTGGGGTCTTGTCTACGCCAAGGATTTTGTCCATGTACTGGTAGATAGTGAGCAACAGCGTGTTGCGCTCCGTAAGTTGGTCACGATATTGACTCTCACTGCTCAGCAACGACTTTTGATCCTTGGCCAACCGCGCCTCGAGCTCGTGGACCTTTGTGCGCAGCGTAGATACCTCGGACTCTGCCGTCTTCAAGCTCACCTGGGTAGTATCCAGCTTTTCCGAGAGGTGAAGACGAGATTGGGTCTGATTCCCGAGTCGTGTGGTCAGGTCGCGAACCTCGTTGTGCAGTTTATCGATTGTCAGATCACGTTCGCGCGTGTTGCCCTCACGAGCCCCAATGTCTTCACGTGCACGCACAAGAGCGTCTTCGAGTGTCTGGATATCGCGCTTCAATCGATCGACTTCGAGCTGGAGCGAGAACTTGGCGGTCGTATGAGAGTCGCCGAGCTTCTTCGACTCTTCCTCCTTGATCCTGAGTGCATCCTGTATAGCCTTGATGTCGGACTGACGCTGTTCAAGGAGCGTCTCGTTCTTCGCGAGGCTGTCGAGGGTGGACTGGAGAGCAGACTCTTTGATCTCGACGTTCCGTCGTTCGTAGCGAAGCTGGGAATCATACTCCTTCTCCACTCTGAGGAGCTCCTGTTCCAAACGCTCTCTCTCCTCGCGCTCTTGCTTCACTTCCCCAACGAGGTCCTCGACATGACGCGCCAGTTCCTCCTGCCGTGATCGATGGGCAAGAATGTCTTGACAAGTTTGATCGTAGAGATCTTGGAGGTCCTGAAGCTGCGTTTTGAGTGTACTGACTCTCTACGAGGAGCCCAAGTCAGTCAGATAACTCGGCGTTGTTCACTACACTCGCCTCTTTGAGTGCCGTTGCAAGTGCCTCGAGTCTTTCTCGCTCGACAGCATCGTCATCGCGAAGGCGATCGCCTTCCTCCTTGATACGGTCGTTCTCCTCTTCCAGCATGTAAACCTGATCACTAAGCCTCTCTATTTCCCGATTGGCAGCTCGGATCTCGACATCCTTTTCATCCGCCTCTTTTTCGAGATGTTGCAAGGTGGCTTCGAACTTGGAATGGAGCTCATTGGTGTTGGCTTCGAGCTCGGAGATGTTCAGACGAAGTTCCTTTGACTCTGTCTCTCGTTCTGCGAGGGCCTAGACACGACAAGCGATCAATGGCGGTTAGCTGCTCGATCAGAAGGAAACATACGTCACGCAGTTCCTCGACTTGTCCACGCGCCTCTTCGACTTCTCCCCGCCACTCTTCCTCGACTACCGCGACAATCCGATCGTGCTCAGCGATCAGGTCCTCGATCTCCTTGTTCTTCATTTCAATCTCGTCTTCCTTTTGCGATAGCTCGATCATCGTTGCGGCGAGCTTGTCTCGCATGGAATTGAGATCATCCTCGACAGCCTCCCGCTCTTCTCGTGCCTCTAGCATCTGAGCTCGGCTCTCACTGCGTTCAATCGACTCCGCCTCTCTCCTCCGCTGGAGTTCCTCGATCTCCAATCCAAGGTGTGCAATTTCGTCCAGCAGCTCCTCCCTCTCGTCTTCTTTTCTCACAAGGAGCTCGCTCTGTTCCTCCACCTTGGCGCGTAGAGCATCATTCTCGCCCTCGAGCCCCTCCAGCTTCCGCTGCCATCGCTCGCGCTCGTTGTCCCCCCGCCCATCGAAACCGTCATCGCCGCGTTTCTCAACGATCTCACGGAGACGTTCGATCTCTTCCATGTTATCCTCGAGCAGCCCTCGGACGTTCTCTAGCTCTTCTTCGAGTTCCGAGTTCCTGAGCTCGGCCCGTCGTAGAGCATCTTCATCTGCCGCAGATACACGCCCCCGCCGAAGTTCTCGGATCTCACGTTCGCGTTCCTGCAGCTTTGTCTCGAGATCACGTTCCCTACCCCGTGAACTCGCCGTGCCACGCTCCTTTTGTGAGCGTTCCAGTTCACGTTCGAGTTCGAGCACGAGCCGCTTGATTTTCTTGAGTTCTAGTCCACGTTGCTGTACCTCGACTTTGAGAGACACGTTTTGCTTCAGGGCAGCGTCGACTTGGTCAGGGGCAAGTTGAGCCAACCGTTCTTCGAGAAAGTGGACGCGCAGTTTGACATTGAAGTTTTCCTTCTTGAGGTTGTCGATGTGCTAGGGGAGAGAAACAGACAAAGATGGGGGTTACTACATGACGTGACACGAGGCAGAACGGGAAACAAGAAAGAAATGTTCACTTTTTCTTGATCGCGAAGGGTGAGCGTGACGCCCTTGTTGGTGTTCCCGCCCGGGGTCGCTCGCGTACGTTTACGATTCGCGACGGGTGTGTCTAGAGTATCGCCCAGCTTATGTCCGGGGGTCTCCAAGAGATCGCCGCCGCCCTCTCCAGCGTCCTCTTCGTCCTCGTAGCCAGACACGGCTAGTCGCCTCAAAGCAGACCCAGGCTCGTCCGCTCGTTTGCGTACGCCGGCGGGAGTTTGTTCTTGTGGCGAAGGAGTAGACACCGGCGCTGACGACGGTGCGGTCATCTGGGACGATACGGAAGGGACCCTGTGTTTTCTACCTGGCGTGGATATGCCAGACACGAGTGAGCCAAACGAGAGATCGGGAAGCGTCATGGCGGACTGCGACGAGGAGTCGGCGCGTGCATTCAGAGCGGTCGACATGGCGCTCCAACGAGCTGCGGCGTTAGAGTCGTCTCAAACGAGTGCGAGTTTTCCTGCCCGTTGGACGACGTTCCGCGGTGCACTGAATCCTCGGAGCAGCGGATGCGCACACTGGCCTGTTGGGTCTCGTCTGGTGGGTGGTGCAATCAACGTTGTTAACAGACCGGATGTTGTTGAACCGTGTATGCGCTGTAGCTCGTCGTGGCCTTGAGTTCGGTGAGCAGCAGTTTCGCTCAATGCTAGCACGTCCGTGATGTGGTCTGAACGAAAGCAAAAGCCCTTGGTCGATGCACGAGGGCTCACGTGACATGAACACTCCTCCCAACGAAAAAGTCATGTATTACTACATGGGCGATGTGCAGTTTGTCGGAACCGACAGACGCGAGGCACGTCGTACGACATCACAAAGTTATCACCATTCTCTTGCATGTTGCATGTCTTTCCGCGTTCTTTGTGTACCATAGAGGCCGTGTGCGCGCTCTCTTGTCCATCGATCAACAGCGGGAGACAAGACGCTGGATTTGGAGAACGAAACAGCGTGCTCGGGGTTGATGATCGTATCCCGCGTCAACACCCCACTGGTCACCCAAACGTCGCATGATGGCACTTACCTACAGCCCACCAAACTGCGCGCGTCGATGCCACTGATAAGACCCGGTTTGAGGGAGGATGCTTTCCGTCCTGCCAACGACGGAACGTTACCGATCACGACGACGAAACCAAACGGCGCATCGTGCCACGCCCCGTGAGTGATGGGGGTGTGATTCTTACCATCTCCTTGCCGTCCTACATGTGAGCAAAGGTTCCGCGAGCAGAAACCCGCACATGTCAAATACATTGTTCCATCCCTCACGGAATTTACACTCGACACGAACGACAACGACAGGGACCTTGTGGACACGGTCAAAATCATGATGACCGCGTCACAGTGTTGGCCAACAGCGACGATCACCTGTCAAACTGTCAGCGCGCTTGCAAACGAACTGTTGAAAGAGAGGACGACGGACATGTCGCCAGCGCACGATATTTCAAGTATCAACGAAGAGCTCTTCTCTGAGCTGCCAACGAGGCAAAGCATGTGCCTGCGCGTTGGTGTCCATCCGGCTAAGCCTGACGTTGCAACGACGACTCGAAAGGGTCACCCCGGAACTCTGCCAGCCACCGAACATCTGGAACCTGAAACGATCGTCATCACCATTGCAGAAATCAGTAACCTGGATGCGCAGGTGAAGTTTAGAAGCACTAATGCCCCTGAGCATACAGTATGGGAACGCACAAAGGATGTTCTGGACGTTCAACAAGAACTCACTCGACAGTCTTAGGCTAGCTCGTGGTGCGATTGTATTTTGTGCTGTGGACAAAAAATGAGTAGACATCATGTTGAACTCAGATATTCTCCAAGTTATCCAGAGATATATAAATTGTGAACCCGATGTCCTACTTGAGTCATCTGCATACTTGATCTCTACGTCCCCGGGCATGTGTCGCCCCAACGCTCAGTCGAACTCGTGCTCTCACCTAGGGAAAAGAAAAAAATAATGTCGGTCAATCACCAGCAACAAGCAATAGTGGAAGCAGGTTGTGGAGCCACTCATGCACGCAATCGTCGGGGGGAGGGTCAGGAAAGGATGAGTGCAGTGCTATCACCACACTACTGTAACACGCATCACTCGTCCACACATCATGGACGGCTACTAATGAATTTGAGGACTCAGTCGGATTGGAGAAACGACTTGACACGGATCTCACTAGGAAGCACGCCGAAGGGGCACACAGCAAAAGAATGAAATTCCAAAGATGTACTCTGTGTACTTTACATGGGGTTTATATACAGTCATTCTCATATTCTAGGCACAGTACACGTGTGATGTGGCACCTTATGCCCGTGGTCACATGTGTCGCGTCGCGCCCGAACACATTTGTTCTGAAGCGACTGACAGACGTAGAATGGGGGAAACGTTTGTGAAGTATGTAGAACGTGTGTATAATACATGCAGCAAGGACGAAAAGGGGAACAGATCGTTTCACGACTGAGGGTATTGCAGTAGCTAACAAACAGTGTTAAAAGGATGCGCAAACAAATTACACTAGTGAGGCAGGTATGTAATGCGAAGCTACGAAAGTGATGTAGTGCGAATGGAAGATGAAGAATATGGAGCCCATACCAAATTCAATTCAACAGCTACATCATGAAGCAACGTCATGAACCCGTCATGGATCCCAGGACTCGAGCCTTACCCACATACGTCGCATCCTAGCTACGATATAGAGAGAGAGGCTTCCTCCCTCACCTGTAGATTATCTTTTCCCCATCTGCAGTGCTTCGCCTGTGCTGGTGCTGCGCCTTGTTCTGTGCTGTTCTGAGTGTTTCTACATACCTTACGGTGGCTTTCCAGCTATTGATCCCAGCCATCCTTAGAGGTGTTGGAACAAGTGGCAACGCGGCTTGAATGTGCACCATGAAACTGGCAAGTGGGTAGCTATTGTGATCTCCAGTTCCAGTCTCTACTGTACTCATATCAGAGTTCGATAGGGAACCTTGAGCAAGAGCCTCAACATTGACGGTTCGCACTGACGCTGCCAAATAACACAATTTCAAAGAACCATATGGTAGATGTAATTATAATTGTAACTAGTCAAAGTATCTATCTGTATGATCTCATCTGATCACCCGGATCAATCTGTCCCGTCATGTGCATCTGAACGCATACATAGCATCCATGCGGGAAACCTGACCGTGACAAAAGCATGACTCGATCCTTGCGGATGCTAATCCACTATCAGTCTATCAATAAAGGTAAAAAGAATCAATCCCCACCGTGACATGGATCGCTTCGGTGGAGGGTTGGGATGCATCATTTGTTTGTTGCGCCTAAGAGATTGTGGATGATCAAACAAGGTCCTGATCACCAGAAAATGACGTACTGCATCTGCTACTCTTTGACCCTCGGTATCTTGTCCACTACTAGAAGCACCTTCCTCTGGACGCTTGGGAATGGTAGCCTGGGCACGCAGTTTACGCTATCACACATGATGAGTCCCTGCACACAAAATTCGAGGAATAACAAACCATGTGCCACCGAACAGATCCTGCCCTCGTTCGCTAAGACGGTGCATTAGATTCATTGCTCTGAGTGTTTATCAAGAAAGAACACCCACGGGGGTAACTTGGGCTGGGGCCATCCTCGAAGGTTCCTGGTGATTTGTGTTGCCCGGTCTCACGGGTGAGCAAGAAGATCGACGGTCAACACGATGATGCAACTTTCCAAAGCGTCCCCTCGGCCCAAGTGGAGTGGAGTCCTTGTCACCATGCCTCTTCGTCCTCTCTGTGATCAGTGGAGGGAACTGGGGACGGTGGCATGAGCAATGTCAATACAAAAGGAGAAAAAAAGAGACGGTGACCAACCTCATCAAAGTTGAATTCGGGAGCAGGTCTACTCGACAATATCTCGACCTATGTGATTATGAGATCCTGTTCCAAGCAAGAACTGAATAGGCCATACCTCGACCAGGTCATCACTGCCATCTTCACCATGTTCTTCAGTTGTAGACATCTAATATAGTCCATTAACACAGACAGACAGGATTACAAGGTACTAGTACTCACATGGAATGGACCATACAAGTCTGGGAGAAGCTTGTAGAGACCATGGATGATGATTTTTCCATCATTCCGACCAGTCGCAATGCGGCTACTGTCTGAAGAGATTGCAATCGAGTTCACATACCCGCTCTCCTCAATGATAGGACCGATCGGAGTCAGTGTCGATGCGTCCAAGAACAAGATCAAATTCGGGCCCCGGGTGAAGGTGGAAATGAATTTGGCATTAGGAGCCAGAGCCATAGAGAAGACCTCATCGCCACCGAGAGTCGGTGATTCCACAAGCCGAGATCCAGTAGAAACATCAAAAGACCTAATCTTCTTGTCATTGGATATGGCAAAGATTTGCTCACCACTCATAGACCATGCGAGGGGAGTGATAAAGACCC
This sequence comes from Pulveroboletus aff. viridisquamosus, assembly GCA_038088935.1. Taxonomy (NCBI): domain Eukaryota; kingdom Fungi; phylum Basidiomycota; class Agaricomycetes; order Boletales; family Boletaceae; genus Pulveroboletus; species Pulveroboletus aff. viridisquamosus. The sequence goes on from JBBPJW010001514.1 coordinate 9,092, forward strand.
GGTCAACAACGGCAGTGTCGATGGTGATGAGCTGATCACCGCTGCGACTGTCAAACACCTGAACTGGCCCTCCTTGGCATGCAGTCGCAACGCACTGGCCATCTGGAGAAAACTTGATCCCACTGACACTGGTGCCATGTCTGAGTGGGCCAACAAGTCTCTCACCACTAGTGATGTCCCAGATGCTCGCCGTTTTGTCCGTTTCGCCATGCCACCCAGTCCCAGTCGCAAACCAGGTGGAATCGGGTGAGACATCCACTGCACCGACACTATCCGTGCTCTCCACTTCCACAATCTTTTCCTGCAGCTCCGCATCCCACACACTTGCGCCTTTCTCAGTTCCACGTACAATCCATTTGTGGTCCGTCGATGCAGAAATGGCCCACAAGCCTGTCCCTGTCTGTTTTCCAACTTCCTGATGGTCTGCAAGTCGCCACCGTCCAGTCCACTCTTCGCATCCGCCCAAAAGGTGTTTTCCATCGGGCTGAAAAGTGACTGCGAATACCCATTGATGGTCACCCATGTCGAGTTCCATTGGTTGGTCTTGCTGATCGTCAGCATTGTTCAATCACCCTCTGGGGCTGCTACGCACCATATTTGGTCGCCGACTTCCTCACTAGCAGTACACAGACGCTGATGTTGATGCGGAAAGGAGAATTGAATTTTTTTTTTCCGGTTCACGCGTGGTGCTAGGCCTGTGGGCTGCTATAATTCTTGATGAGGTCTGTTCGCGTGGTGCCTAGTGTCCCTCATTCGCGTCCCAATCCAGTCACCTAGTTGGCGATGAAACGGTGTCCAACAAGCTGATCAGGTCCTTTCCAAAGATGCATTTGCAGAGTCACGATAGCGAGATGGAGGTTCAGGGTGAGCGTACCGTCCTTGGTGTGTCGGGGTAGCGACCAAGCATGTTTGTGGGCGTGTACGAGCAGACGGACGTGCTATCCTTTGCGAATCGTCACCAGACTACTCAGCCACGGGCATTCCATTGCTTGTTCATTCAACTCGGGACAAAACAAAACAGACCTGATGCTCTATGCGGTGGATATACTACATGCCTGGTCAAAAAGTCCACCATAAAACCTATCCTCGCGACGCTCACGAATGGCACGTGCAATGATGGTCGTTGCTTGTAGCGTCATGCCTTTTCTTTCTCCTCCACGTCTCGTTCTTCGGGGCAGACAATCGTATTAATTGGTGTCAAATCAAAGTCGTCATTCGGAGCCTTCGAGCCTTCCATGTCTCCTTGCTCATTCTCGACATCTCTGGGATTCTTCACTTCGTCGCCTCGCATGGTCCTGCGATCCAGCGAATACTCGCGTAGGAAGAACGTCAGAACCAGCGCAAAACCAGTCAATGGGGTGGACATCATCCATATTGTGTCGATCGCCTGCGACCACGCATCTAATACGGCGTTGGGGAGCATGATATCCTGGTTTCATCCCCACAGGTGAATATGAGTTCGTCTAGAGAACGATCCATTGCCTCTCACAGAAATCAAATGAACGATGCCCACGCTGTCGTTGAGACCGGCAGCCGTGGTACCGAGACCAAGACTGGAGAAATTGGGAACACTCTCCAGTTTCTTCGGCAGGACGCTCGTGATGATGGCCTCGCCGACGGCAACTCCGACGGCACCTCCAATAGTCCTGACGACGATGACACGTTCGTTACAGATCCAAGGCTGATGTGAT
>JBBPJW010001515.1:0-10765 GCA_038088935.1 Pulveroboletus aff. viridisquamosus
AGATGTTACCATATCTAGAGCATTTATGGCAGTGTTCTTTGCTGTGGCAACCATAAAAGCATTGAAAGTTCCAGCTGAGGATATGGCCCTGTTTATTGGTAAGCCTGCCCTGCTTGTCACAGTAGCATTAGGTTGGTCCTGACTTGTCTCAGAAGAGGGGCTCATTGCATGGCTGCTTTTATATCTAATTGGAGTGCTGGCTAAGGCACTTGGAGTAGGTAGGAGGTGATTTGGTGTGAAATGAATGTCTATTAGGCCTATCTATAGAGCCCTGCTGCTGCTTAGAGAAGCATGAGTGATGAGGCACTGGTTTCTGCTGGTCATAATGGTATCAAGGTCTAAAGGCTGGTCATAATGGTATCAAGGTCTAAAGTATGGTAAGGAGGATATGAAGCAGAAAGATTGGAGCTAATATGACTGGGATACAGATCTTTCTTGCCCCTATCTGAGAGGCCTCAAAGCATGTACTCTATTGCACTAGGGTAATCAATCCCAATGATATTGGTGAGTCATGTATATTATGGTGGTAAAGCCAATGGCCATGTTAGTTAATGGGCATGGTGATAGCATCAATTAATGGGCTAAATGATAACAGCAGTTAATGGGCATGATGATGATAGCAGCTGGTGTGTGTAATGGTGGCAGTGATTGGTAAGCACAATGGCAGCAGCAGTTGATGGGCTGAATAACAAACAGCAGTGTTAGATATATATGAAGGCAGTAGTACTCAATGGGCCAAATAGCAGCAATGTTAGATATGTATAATGGCAGTAGTGGTCAATGGACTGAATGGCAGCAATAGTTGGAGGATATAGTGGTGATGGCCATTGGTGGGTCAAATATCCATGATGATTATTGGGCAGGGTAGTGGCAACAATTGGTGGGTCTAATGGAGGTGGCAACAGTAAGGTTGCACTATTAAATAGGAGAGGTAAATGCATGGGGCAGATATGAAGGAGTAAGGCAATGATCAATGCATGATAAAAAGATCAATCATGTAACAAACCCACCAATACAGTATTTTATTATCTTCTTGTCCTTCTGACTTCTCCCCACATCATATCTTCATTGAGTACAACCCAAGTGAGCACAACCCAGCAGATACACCATCATAGGAATGCTATTCCCCCTTCAAATCTTTTCTTCCATGTCTATCCATTCCCACAGCACTCAATGGCCTCATTCTTGACTTTAATGATCTCCAGCCTTTGTACCTTATGTAGCATAGCCTTTTACCTCATTGTAGTCTAGACTTTCTCTAATGTTATGGCCATAGACTGGTTTCCCAGTCTAGAGCACTTGTTTACTTGTTTACCTTGTTTCCTAGTGCCTCCTCTTGGCTGCCATTCTTTTGTCCCCCCAGTATTGGGCACTCCCCAAGGTGGTTTCCTCTTGCTGTTGGTCTAGATCCATAACATGCTGTGTGGCAACTGCCAGGCAATAATATCATGGTCTAGAATGTTCTAGAATGTAATAAGTGAAGGTATAAAATATAAAAGAGTGAAATGGTGAAGGATTGAAGTGGTAAGGGTTACCAGAGTCATGTAATGCAACATATGAAAAGTCAAAGTAAAAAGTACAAAGTAAATAAAAATAAAGAAAAAAGGAAATAATTATAACAGTGATCACTATATGGTAACTAGTGCAAGAAGAAAGTACCAACAACTGGCATTAAGCACAAGTGATTAAGACTAGGGAAACTTCAAGTCTCATCCTACCTGTATATATATTACAACAGAGATATATAGCCTCAGTATAGGATTAGTAACTACTATCTAGATGCACCAATAGTAGTAAGTATGCATGCTGATAAATAAGGAAGCATAGGACAGAGAGTAGGGATGAGGTAGTGGTCTTGCAGATTAGAAATGAAAAAGAAGAGAACTACATTATAAGGATGTAAAAAAAATTGAAGAGAAGATGCAGGGACAGTGGATATAAATAAGGCATGGCCATTATAAGGCTAAGGAGATTCTATTTGGATCTCTGCCACAGATTAATTCTAATCTAGATCCATTAGATTAGATATTATTGGCATTAGATCTAGATCTTATCTTGAGATCTGCCATATCATATGACTATTACCATACATGGGAAATACTTTAAATAAAGAATTTAACCTATGTCTAGGGTTAATCTTGTTTAGGCAAGTGAATTTCATAGTTACATAACAAGACCATTAGTATTTGCTAAGCACATATATCTCTAATCATAATATACTTATTAACTATTATAAAACTGGCATTGCCTTTTGAATTATAAGAAAAATCCATGGCATGGAAAAAGTTCTGATGACCATTAAAAAATGGTACTTCAAGGCTGCCCACTTTTAGAGAGCCTATAAGCAATTCAAATTTATAAAACAATGCTGCAAATATCCCCAGATATACTCCTGGAATTCTGCTTTTAACTTACTAACCCCCAGATCTGAGAAAGACCCTAATATCATAGATATTAATGTCATTCAAATCCCCAAGTTAATTCTAAATGAGCAAAAATGCTGCATTCAGAATTACCTTTGTTTTAGATATTGAAAACCTGGACATTATAATATTAATTGTTTAACATTCCCTTCAAAAACTGCTGAAAAACTGCCAAAGAAGATTTAATGTGCCCAACAAGTGGCTAAGGATTGAAATAAAAGTGATAATAAGAAAAGTGATAAGATTAGAAGAGTTGCTATAAAGAATTTTTGATTTGAAGAACTTTTACAATATGAGTTTCCCCTTCCTCTTCTTATACCCCTATACTAGTATCTTTATCAAAGAAATCTATAAGATTATTGTTTGTATTCTCCAGGCCAAGAAACCAGTTGTTGTTACCCATATTCTGATTAACAGTGGCACTGAAATCTCCTACATTAATCAACAATCCATGTGAATGTACCAACTATCCATAAAAAAGCTACCAGAATTCCTTAAGGTTCAAAATGTTGATACTTCTATGAATGCTGCTAGCAACATTACACACACTTGCCAGCTAACTCTCAACCTCTCCAGCAATAGACAAATCACAATCTTCCATATTATGAACTGTGGCTAAAAAAACCTAATTTTAGGCCTTTCTTGATTAGAGTTAATTAACCCAAACATCAATTGAAAACAGAAAACCATTGCACTTGGAGAAAATCCTAATGGAAATAACCACAAGTACTATCAATTGACAAGAAACACCAATCCAAATCCCTCTGTACTTTCAGCCATGAAAATCACCATCATTGACAAGAAAGACAACAAACTTTTCAAGTTCATTGACAAAATATCATTAATGGAGGCAATTGTGGCATTAATCTTGATCTGACATTTGCAGCAGATTTTAGAATCCATCCCACTTTTCACCAAAACTGCCATAACATCTAATACCTCAGTAGATTTAGCTATAGTAGCCAAGGCTTTTAAAAAGAAGACTATCTTCCCTAAAGCTTACTTAAACTTTACACAGATCTTTTCTGATTCTTCACTAAGTCTAGATCAATATCTACCAATCTGCTCTTATAACCACAAAATCAACCTTTGGAAAACCTTCTAATCCAAGATAGAAAAGATATATCCCCTGTTACTTGACAAACAAAAAGTAACAGAAGATTTTCTGGAAGAAAATCTTTAAGCAGGAAGAATCAGATTCTTCAATTTACCTTAAGCATTTCCCTTCTTCTTTGTCAAAAAAAAAAAAGGATGGTCATCTTTACCCCTGCCAAGATTATCAATAATAAACTTCAATGGAAAGTCACCTTCATCACACATAAGAGACTATTTAAATCCACTATTATGTTCTTTGGACTTATCAACTCATTCACTACATTTTAGCACTTTATAAACAAGTCCTTTTGTAATATGATTACTAAGGAATAGTTAGTAATCTATATGGATGACCTCCTGATTTCTTTTTCAGATGAGAAAATACACCAATTGCATATCCAGCATGTACTTTAATGCATGCTAGATCTTGACCTCCATTTAAAGTTGGAAAAATGTACCTTAGCCACCAATAAGGTAGATTATCTTGAAATAATTGTCTGACAAGGTAAACTTGCCATTGATCCTGTCAAACTCAAAGATATAGCAAAATGGCCCATACCTCAGAAACTCAAAGAAATTTGCTTCTTCTTGGGTTTTGCTAACTTCTACAGACAATTTATTCCTTATTACTCTGACACTATCAGACTCCTTGTCAATCTAACCAAGAAATCAACCCTATGGAATTGAAATAATCTATAACAAAATGCCTTTGATACTCTTAAAACCCTCTTTCTGTTAAAATCAATCTTATAACTTCTAAATCTACAACAATCCTTTACTATTACCACCAATGCCTTCAAATTTGCCTTCAGAGGTATTCTTTTACAAACTGATGCCAAATGGAGAATGGCACTCTATCTTCTATCTCTTTTAGTTGTTTAACCCTTCAGAGTGAAATTATGATATTTACTTCTTGTTATTATTAGAGCCCTGAAAGCCTGGCAATACTATCTCCTTGGCACAGCTTATCCTGTCTAGGTTTTTACTAATTACAAAAACCTTACCTACTTTAAATTTCCACAACATTTGAACTACCATCAAGCACATTGGATACTTAACTTGGCCAACTTTGATCTTCAACTCATTTATATCCCTGAAACTCAACTTGCAGGGTCCAATATACTATTATGCTAACCAGATCTTCACTCTAATGGAGACTCAGATAATTCTAACATTATTCTTCTTTCAAATAACCTCTTCATATGCCTCATTGATATAGCTACCTGCAAAACCATTTATAAACACACAGCCAATAATAATCTTCAACTCAAGGTACTTCAAGAGCTAGAATATCCTGTTACTTCATACCTTTACTCCTGTCTCTGCCACTGGCAACTCACTAATGGCCTTCTTACTTTCAATCACTGTTTTATATCCTGGCTAATACTGACCTCCATTGTTCCATTGTTTAACATTGCCATGATTACTCCAGTGCTGACCATCTGGGCTGTCTTAAGATCTGCCAGCTTGTTGCTAATGAATTCTGGTGGCCTGGGCTAGTCCACTTCATCTGACAATACATTAATGGATATGTCATCTGCCAACAAGTCAAATCCAACATGCATCCCTCTGTTCCTTTACTTTCCCCTATTTGCTTTATTGCAATATGTCCCTTCCAGCAGGTTTCTATTAATTTATTACTGATCTTCCTTCCTTTTTTACACTCTTTTAACTCTTTTCTGGTCATGGTTAATTAAGGGCTTACAAAGGGGGTAATTCTCTGCCCCATCAAGAAAACTTGCATAGCTAAAAATATAGTCCTTCTATTTTTCAAAAAAAGTCTTCTCATACTTTGAACTTTTTGAAAAAGTAATCTTAGATTGAAAACCACAATTTATATCTGTGTTCAATAGGAAACTGGAAAAGATTCTTAAATATGATACTTCTTTCTCCATTGTCTACCATTCTTAGTCTAATGGTAAAACAAAGCAGATAAACTAGGAGATTAAGATCTACTTGAGAATATTCTATGGGAATAACCTTATGTCTTGAACAGAACTAATACCTCAAGTAGAATTCACTTATAATTACTAACCCCACTCTATCACCTATTTTTTTTTGATAATAGGCTATAAATCCCTAGCCCTGCCATTTATTCTTTCTAAGTTGTTTCTTTCCACTTTTATAAACAGAATCAAATTCCTTACTGTTACCAGAGAAAAAGCTCTGGCAGTACACAATCTTGCCAGACAAATAATGGCAGCCTGAATTAAAAGTAAGTTCTCTCCCTTTTAAAAGGATAGCAAGGTTTGGTTAAAAGCATGCAATTTGAAATGCTCCATTATTTATCTGAAACTTGCATCAAAATGTAATGGATCCTTTGAAATAACTCAAACCCTCTTTCCTATTTCCTATTGCCTTTGACTACCCAAGATGTGGAAAATCCCTGCTGGATCTTTTAGAAGGAAAAGTTAAAGTTAAGTGGATTTTAAAACATAGAGAATCACTAGCCTTCTAATTGTTTTTAATCTGCTGGAAAGATTACTTACTGGAAAATGACTTATGGATCCTGGAACAGAATCTAAACATGTACAAACACTCCTCTCAGAATATAAGAGTCAATTTTCTATCCACATTTCTCAAAATATCTCACAAATTTTAACCACCACTCATGGCCATTGAAAATACCATCAATATCTACTCTAAGACTTCATATCTTTTGATAAAATCCCATTTCTTACTTTACATACTGATAATAATGAATCTTCTTCTATAATATCTTCTCCAGACTGGTCCAATTCCACACTTTGAAACCAGCCCATCTTCTTAGTTAATATAATCTCCTTATCTATACACATATCTGTCCCTATTGTCACTTTAATCTACCCATTAGAGCTCATCCATTTTGTAATGGCATTCTTACTAATATCTATTTAATGAACATAATGAACATTACCACAGACTTTTGTCTTTTTATCTCTATACACTCTTACCTAGATATGGAGTCTCTCTTGCTCATATTCCACTACCTTATTCTTTAGATCAAATGCATCTTTCTCCTGCTAAATCTACTTGCCTACTTAGCAGATGCTAATATCTCCATTACCTGCACCTGTATTAGCATAATCCATAACAAGCTAACTATGCATGTTCAAACCTTGATATATCAGTTAGAATTCAGGGAATTTCTGACTCATTTTTACCACTACCTCATTGACCTTACACAAGCAAGGGACTTTCCACCTCCAGTTACATTCCCAGGACCTCTAACATAATCTATTACTCTAGTGATAAAAACAAGAGAGCTATTCTAGAGTAAGTAGATTTGTGGTAAACTGGACATTATAGCTTGTATTCTTTATCTTCCTTATACTCTTGTTATAAAAAAGCCTGCTACCACTATTACTGCCTTGGCCACTGTTACACCAACTGCCCCATCTATTAGTATTTCCTCTGTTTTTGCTGGGCCCCAGGCCATGCCCAATATACCTGTCCACTTTATTAGCACATACTACCTGAAATGGTTGGCAACTGTCCTATCCTTGTGGCTTGTGTCTGGTCCAGTGGACACTTTTCCTAAGAGCTGTGGTTTTATCTAGACCCACAGAGAACTAGGCAAAAGAAAGTGGAAGTAAAGAGTCAAGTGCCTTATATAAAGCCCTAGAGCTCAAATGCACAAGACTGGGGGAATCCAGTTTGCACCAGCCCTTTATATATAATACATTGGTGTGCACAGACCATGCAGCTAAGGTCTGCCCTAAACTATGCTATAATAAGCAGACCAATGGCAATAAGAAAGTGAGTATTTTAGCAGTTCCTCATGGTAACTGCCAGGTAATAACACCATGGTCTGGAATGTTCTGGAATGTAAAAAGTGAAGATGTGAAATGTGAAGATGTGAAAAAGTGAAGATGTGAAAAAGTGAAAAGGTAAGGGTTTCCACAGTCATGTGATGAAAAAGTGAAAAAGTGAAAAATGATTGTAACACTGCCCACTATCTTTTTATTATTAACATCACAAGCTTCATTGCATACCTTATTAATGACATCATCCATTTGCTCTACTAATATCTACTCACTATAATGCTGTGCCACTCTCATATCTCATGCCCCAATACTGTTAATATCTTTCTATGACAATGTTAACAATAAAGATGATGTTCTTAATAATGTAGCCTGGGTAAATATCATGGATTCATCCATCACTTTCTATTAAAGCCTTTACTGGATATTTCAGGTATACAAAGGGGATAATGTTACAACTTCTTCTTTTGTTATCAATTTATCTTTACTTTGTCTATTTACTGCCACTTATGGCCATTTCCAGTACTCTAAACTCTATTGCAAATCCTATGCAGCATATTCCACCTTCTTATTTCATATTCCTGATATATTTCATTAGCCCATTTGTTGTGCTTTATCAGATTATCCCTTTTTTTAGTAAATCCCATATAAATCTTTCTTCTCTTTTAGACCAATAATGGCCAATCTTGTAATATAAAGTGGCATACTTTGCCTTTTATCTTCTTATAATACTTTTTTCTTTTCATATTCTGTATCTGCATACTTAGGGTTTCCCAATATCACCTGCAGTATCAAAAGCCTGCTCCCCATTAGTCTTAGCATTTACTAATCCACTACCAGCAACTCTGCCAGAGATTGCTTACATTATCTTTTCTCCATAAACCATTATATACTCTGCCAAAGAGCTATGTCTGTCTCTATCCAGGTCTGATATAACAGATGGTATGCATGACAAAGGTTGAGATATGGCTTGATAATTTATCCAATAAAGTGACATAGAATGTTATCAAAGTGATATTACCAGTTTTGAAACAAATGAAAAGATCAGTAGCATTAATAATCATAGAATTAGAAGTGCCATTGAAGAGTCAGAGTTGTAATGAAGGAACAGAATAGGTCAGAAGGTTATATAGTGACTCCAAAAACTGGCCCAATACCTAACTTCAATCTGATGCATGAAGCATATCACAATCACATGAACAAATAACTCTTCTCTTTGATGTGATGTATTGTAGCAAAAACCATTGGCTACAACTTTGCTCTATACATTATGTGATTTCATTCAGATGCTACCAAGATACAATTATTACAAGATAAACATCTTCTTGGGCCAGTTTATATACTTTTGATTTGAAAGTTGAAATCTCTATTATATCAAGCTATATTTGTTGTTGCAAACAAAAATACATATGTAAACAGTATGTCTGAGTTTCAAAATACTCCCATGTATTTTTATTCTCTACTTCCATTATTATGTGATCTCTTATAGCTGATCAAAGGGCCATTATTCTTGCTCAACCTATATTATGAATCTAGATCAATAGCAAGAGGAAACTACCTTGGAGGGTATCCGAAACTGGAGAGAACAAAAGAATGGCAGCCTAAAGAAGACACTAGAAAACAAGATAATCAGGTAAACAAGATAATTAAGTGCTTTAGACTGGAAAACCAGTCTATGTCCTTGTCTCTTTATATATTGCTACAAAATATGCATAGACTAGGCTATGAAAAATACATGAGATAGCTGGTATACAGAGAACAATGCTAAATAAGGAAATAGAGCAAAGGAAAACTAAATAGGAATCAATGGCAAATAGAGAGTAATTAGTAAAAAAAGGCAGGCAAAGGTAAGATATAATATCAGAGGGCTAGACCATGGCATTAGAAAAAGTCTAGACTATAATGAGATGAAAGGCTATGCTATATAAGGTTCAAAGGCTAGACCAGGCTAGATCTAACCACATGGCATGATATGATATAAGATAAGATGAGATCAAATAAAGTGGTCAAAGATAGTAAATAGTAAAGAGAACTTTGAAATGGATAACTACCCATTCTGCCTTGATACTTGAACAATCTTGGTGGATGCTCCTAATTTATCCTTGAGAACTGCTTGGGCTTTTGTGCTAGTGGCCCAGAACTAGGCAAAGGGAAAGGAATAAGTTCCTGGGCCCTTGTATAAACCAGAAAGCTTAGACAGTGAATGAGAGCAGAGGTGGAATCCTTCTTGAATCAGAACCAGAGATTACTGCTGTAGATCTAGGCTAGAGATCAAAAAAGCAAGACTGGGTTCCCCAGCTTGCACCCCCTGCCTTATATACTGTAGAGGTCTGTGCACAGACCATGTACAGGAGGTCTACCCTAAAGTATGCTATCTATGGACACCAATAGCTAAAGTAGCTTCTACCTCTAAATAGATATATGATATGAATGCATGGGGTGGCAATGAGAAGTAAGGCAGTGGCCTCATGGATCTAGGGAAGGGAATGGAAGAGAAGCCACACCATAAGGATGTGGGTGGAATGGAAGAGCACAGGTACTAATCAATGAGATGGGCATGGCCATCATAAGGTCAAGGAGATCCCATCTGGATCTCTACCACAGATTAGATCCTAATCTAGATCAAGAGATCAGATGTCATTGGAAGATCTGGATCTCATCTGAGATCTGCCACATCATATGACCAATACCTAATGCCAGGAAATACTTTGAATTAGGACTTAGCCTTAGTCTAGGGTTTGCCTTGTAAGGCTACTTGTTTGCACAATCACATGCTCCTGGCACATGACCAGTCACATCACATGCTCCTAAGCTCTCACGGTCACATGAGACCATCATGTTAGGTTGTTACCTTAACAAACTTAGCTTAGGGTAAAAATGAAAAATAACCCCCAGCTAAGTAGTGCCAGTATATAACAACTTGATGCTGACCACTTAGCTTGTATTATTACCACCCAGCTTGATGTTGAACATGCTACTATATCAAGGCTATCTTTCCAAGAGTGCTCAGATTTTCAAAAGTTCACTAATGATTATTCATTCAAGCTTTCTTCTACCAATATTTATCATGCTATTTACCTTATCTCCTCTCATAGAGCAGAGAATGCTGTTCAAGTGACCAAAGCACTTTCTAATCTTACCAATCAATTCCTCCATTTCAACACTATTTACTAGTACTTGAAAAAAATTGACATGAAAGCTGTTTCCAAGCTAAAACAATCTTTTTTTTTTACCAAAACTGTTATGGGTAACTACCCATCCTATCTTGATACTCATGACATCCTTAATGGATGCTCCTAGTCCTGTCCTGAATATCTGCTGAGGCTTTTGATCAAGTGGCCCCTAACTTGGCAGAGAGAAAGATGAGACCCTGGGCTTCTGTGTATAAACCAATAGCCAGACAGCAGTGAGAGCTGAAGGGAGATCCTTCTTGGATCAAAGCCTTAGATCATAGCTGTAGATCTAGCCTAGATCACAAGAGAGCAAGACTGGGTTTCCCCAGCT
>JBBPJW010001517.1:0-10742 GCA_038088935.1 Pulveroboletus aff. viridisquamosus
TGGTGACCACAGATAGCACTAATTAGGGTAGACCCTTAGTCTTGACAATATATAAGGCAGGGGGTGCAAGCTGAGGTTTCCTCAGTCTTGCTCTCTTGACCTCTCAGCTGGTTATACAGTCTGATCTATTCAGTACTGCTGGCTAGGGTTTATACAAGGGCCCAGAACTCATCCTTTCTCTATTCGCCTAGTTAGGGGCCACTAGCACAAAAGCCCTAGCAGTTATCAAGACAGGATTTAGGAGTGTCCACCAAGGAGAACTCGAGTATCAGAAGCAATGGGCAGTGATCCCGTTTCAGAAGCATTTGCAATGTCTTGCTCTGATTGCCACATTTGATCTTCCAAGCCATATCCTTTCCAATGCACCAAATATTCCAGCTTGCCTTTTTACAGCCTAGAATCAACAATTTCCTCAACTTTGTATTCTGCATACCCCTCCTTAGTGACCACAACTGGATCAGAATGTAGGCTCTCCTGCCCTTCAAGTGGGTCCTCAGCCTTTTTGACTCAACTGATGTTAACTGTCAGATGGATACACATTTCCTTGGATAACTGTAGGGTAATGGCATTTGGAAGAATGTAAGTGACCTTGAAAGGACTGATCCATTATTGAGTCAACTTCTTTGAGGGATAAGGGAGGGTAATGTTTTTTGTTAACAGCATGACACTGTCACCAACAGAATACAAATCATATAATTGCCATGAATTTCTTTTCACCATGTCTGCACGTGATTGCTTCAGAGAATTCTGAATCTCCTGGAATGATTTTGATAGCTGATATGCAAACAGTGAGGACAGAAAAGGACCCTTAAAGCTTATATTTGGAATGAAATATTTTGTGATAGTAAATAAAGATGTTTTTGTGACAGAAGAAAAGGAATTGTTGTGATGGAATTCTGCCATTTTAATTCATTTGACCCAATCAATCTGTCTCTTGGCAATGAAGGTGTGAAGGTATTTCTCCAATTCTTGATTAATCCATTCCATCTGTCTGTCCATCTGAGAATGATAGGCAGTTGACATTTTAGGGGAAATGTGAAGTGCTTTGTGCAATTGTTGGGTGAACTCTGAGATAAATTGTGGACCTCAGTCTGAAACCAGGGAGCAAGGGAGGCCATGACACAACCACACATGGTCTCTGAAAAGCTCTGCTAAACCTAAAGAAGAGAGGGAAGAATGACAAGGAATAAAAACAACTTCTTTTGAGAATCTGTCCACTACCACTAAAATGGCATCTTTTTCATCCACTGTTGGTAATCCTGTAATTAAATCCACAGAAAGGTCTTGCCAGGGGGCTTCTGCAGCTGGAAGAGGAAGAATAGGAGCTGGATGTTTGGCTCCTTTTGCCATGGTGCATGTGGGGCAATGTTTAATAAAAAGAGAGATATCATCCTTCAAGGATGCCCAATAATAAAATCTTGTAACCAATTGAAAGATTCTAAGAATTCCTGAATGGCCTCCAATCAGTGATAAATGACATAAATGAAGTAATTTGAAATGAAGTTGAAATGGAACAAAAATTTGTTTGCATAAATTGGTGAAAATTTAATGGTCTTCATCATAACACCAAGTGGAGAGTAACAAAAGACCATGGGAAGCACGAACCACCTCATGGAAGAAAAAAGAAGAGGTGTTAATGGTGCAAAGAAAAAGATGAGGAGGGAAAAGAACAACATTCTTGTTAAGATCAGGAGGAGAGGAATAATTAGGTTGGCAAGAAAGAGCATCAGCATAATCATTAGCAGATCCTGGTTTGTGAACAAAAATGTGATTAAATTCTGAGAGGAAGGCCTGCCAATGGACCTGGTGAGGAGATAAATCCTGGGGACAATGCCAATATTCCAGATTTTTATAATTCATCCAGATTTCAAATCATGGACAACCAATTACATAATGTCACCAAGCCTTTAAGGCATGGATAACTGCAAGCAATTCTTTATTATAGATAGGATAGTTGAGTTTAGCAGGAAGAAAAGCTTTGTACAAATATGTTGCAGGGTATCAAGCACCATTGGCTAACTGAAAAGAAAATACAGTGCCCATTGCCATTTGAGAGGCATCTGTTTCAATTTGGAGGGGACAAGAAGAGTCAGGAAAAACAAAAAGGGAATCCAAAGACAGAAGGATTTTTAGATGCTTGAAGGTGGTAGTGCATTCATCAGTCCAGTTAAAAGGAAGGGATTTGCATGTTAGAGCATGTAGGGGGTAAGCAATTTAGCAAAGTTTGAAATAAAGTGACAATAGTAATTGACTAATCTCAAAAAGGACTGAACTTGTTTGACCATTTGAGGAATTGGCCAATCTGTAATTGCCTTAGTTTTGTTAAGTTGCATGCATACCCCCTTTTTAGATACCACCATGCCAAGATAATTGACTTCTTCCTGACAGAAATAACATTTAGATGGTTTTAAGAAAAGATCATGGTCTTAAAGACACTAAAGGACTTTTCAAACTACTTGGAAGTGTTCATCATAAGATTTATCCTTTATAAAAATGATAATGTCATCTATATAGATCAGGACCTTGGACCACATGTCAGAGAAAATGTCATTTACCATATTTTGGAAAGTGCCTGGAGAATTGCATATTCCAAATTAATTACCAGAGGTTTATAAGCATCAAGAGGCACAGTGAAAGCTTCTTTCCATTTATCACCTTCCTTGATTCAGATGTTACTGTAACCCCAGTGAAGATCTAGAGTCATGAAGTGGGATGCTCCTTGCAGTCTGTCAATAAGTGTGGAAATGAAAGGAAGAGGGTAGCTATTTTTGGTTGTGAAGTTGTTTAGGTAGTGATAATCAATCACCATCCATTTACCATCATCCTTCTTACTGATAAAGAATACAGGAGATGCTTGAGGGGATTTTGAGGGGCAAATATATCCTTTTGCTGTTTCTTTGGCAATGAATTCTTATACCTCCTTGAGTTTTGCATCAGCCAATGGTATAATTCTACCTTTTTTAGGGACAAAGTCTTCTTTTGGATCAACTGCATGGTCCCAAGGTTTGCATATGGGCATTCACTTGAAATGTTTCTGGGAAAAAACTAATAAGTATTTCCATACTTCCTTTGGTAACTTTTTCTTTAGTTCCTCATTCTCTGCAATGTTAATGTTGTATGCATGACAAATTTGTGAGAAAGAAGGGAACATAATGGTCTTTTGTACCCAATCAATGTCTGAATTGTGTCTTTTGAACCAGTCATATCTGATTAGTAGATCCAATAAGCTTAAATGCGATACCATGGCTTGTATACTTTCCTGGTGCCATTTTCTGGTTTTATCTTTGATGGATATATGAAGTACCACATATTGTGTGATACATCCAATAGTACCTTGTGTCCTGTCAGCATTGAATACTGTAAGGGACTGGTCCATGGGCTTCTCATATAGTCCATGGCATCACACATATTTTTGGTCTACAAATGTTAGTGATGCTCTTGAATCAAGGATCACATATGTTAGACCACAAACTTTTCCTTGAAGTCCTTCAAGGCCTCTTACTTCTCCTACCACTTTTACTCCTACCTTTAATTCATCTCATTCTTTTCTGTTGAATATATTTTCTAGGGTTTCTTTCTCTTTCCTATAGTTTGAATACAAATGCCCATTAGTATGTTGATTGGAAGAAATCAAGCACCCATCAGCTGGGGCCACACTCATATGAGTCATCTTCCCAGCATGGAACAAAAATGTATTTGCCCATAGGCTACTTGCTACAAACTTGGAAAAATATGAATTTGATATGAAAGGTATATCACCTAGTTCTGTGCACTTCCCTGTCCTTTTTCCTGCTTCACCTTGTTTTCAAAGACATCCTTAAAATACACTTGGGCTTTTTTCATGGAGCCCCATGATGCAGCAGGAATTTCTTGAAACCGAGTGGCATTGGCCCTGTTATAGACCAGTTCTATCACTTCAGACTCTGCTGAGAACCAGCCATTCTCATCTGGGGGTGAAAACTCTCCAAATTGAATTGACTGTACTTGTTGTTACCACTGTTATGTGGGTTGCAGCTGCCTTTGAGGGAAACATGGGGGAGTTATTGTTCGTGCCAGGTTATGGGGTGCCTGACAGTCTCATGCTATGTGGCCTGGTCTGCCACAGTTAAAACAGGTAATAGGTGGCCATGCTGGCCTAGTATCTTGTCAGTCTATCTCCATAGGGGCTTCTCTGCCTGGTTGCAGACCTGTGGGAGTAAAACAGGGTGGAGTAGTTTAAGGGAAATAGGGAGAATTAAAATGAGGTTAGAATGTTTGGCGAGGTGGCTGTCCTTGGGCCCTAAAAGAAGGCCATTCCACCATCATCTTCTTGAAAGTTCTTCTGACCTGCCTAAAACAAGCAAACATATTTAAGTATTGCCCATTGTCTCCTCCTTGAAGGGCCACCTGAGAATAGACCCTGTAATCCATGGCTTGTTTTAGGAGTTCCACCACATAGTGGTCATCAATGTCTGCCTCTTTCCTAAAAAGGTCAAACTTATTCAAAAAATCATTGATCTTTTGACCCTGCTGCTTCAGGGCCTGCAACTTCCTTAGGCTCTGATAAGCCAGCTCCTCAATCTGGAAATAATTCCTGATTTTCTGTTAGTAATCCAATCATGTCAGCCACACAGTCTCTCCAAACATTTTCCCCATATTCTGGCCATTCTTCCAAATGTGTTCATCTTTCAAATTGTTGTACTTTATCAGTGTCAGAGTGGCAAAATCATCCACAGCTCCTTTCATTTGAGAGAGGACTGCAATCACCCTAAGGCAGTTGTTCTTCCATTCCTGCTCTTACACCCACACTTTGAGCAAGATCCACCATTGCTTCCACTTCTTCTTATCTCCATCTCAGATTCCTGGGTCAGCAACCTTCCTTGTTATATCTTGTTTTGAATGGAGTGACAACTCCACCATCTGTTCAATGAGCCCAGACATATTAGCTCCTTCAACAGCCATACTGTGATCTGGAAATTGCTTTCTTTAACAATAAGGGGTATCAGAGGATATGTATCCTTTGTGAAGCAAACTTTCTTTTTCTTCCTACTGGCTCTCTGTGATCTTGTTCTATAATGTCAAGCCTCTTCTTTAGCAGGTAAGTGATGAGAACATTACAATGCTTAGCAACTTCAAACTTTTTTTTAACCAACTTTCTTTCTATCTCATTCTTCCAGTAGCTTCTTCTCTTACTAGTGGTTCTCTTGATGACTTTATTAATTCTTTTCTTGGTTTTAATGGCCAAGTAATTTTCCTTTGCAATTTGATCTTCAAGATGTGCCCAATAGTGGCTAAATTTCATTCAGACTCTCTTTCTACTTACTGCTTGGAGCAACTCCTTCTGAAACAAAAAGGAAAACAAGGATTATAATAAAGGATGTAAAAGTAGTCTTGAGCAAGTGTTATGCACCTCAAGATTGAAGTGCCACAGGCTTGCAAGAAAAGGGATTTCACAAGAAAGGGGGAATCTTGAGTTAACACTAGTAGATACAAGTGCTCAAGACTGGAGTCTTGAGATACTAAAGCTACAGTTTATATATGATGGTGCTCTGTGCACAGACCAGATCCCTGCTGGGAATATTTCCATGCATGAGGTATGGGAATCAAAAAGAAGAGAAGCAACTGTGGGACCCATCAAGGATCCAGCTTCTGAAATGAAAGAGAAGGAATGGAAATGAAAAGAACCACAGGCTTTCTGAAGACATGAGGCTAGTCCTATGCCCTGGATCATGTGATCCATCATGTGCCCTGATAATATAAAAGATTAGATAACCACATGGTGAAGATGAGATAAGATCATGTGATTAGAAAAAGAAAAAACATGTTATAATACTTTAGACTACATGATTGCCAGGATCCTCTCCCTCCAGTATCCAGATGATGAGATCCACCCTATTGCTTTCTATTCATGAACACTTACCACATTAGAACTCAATCACAATATCCACAATAAGGAGCTCCTTGCCATTTTTACTGCATTTACAACTTGGCACCATTACCTTGAAGGTTCCAGTACTCCAGTCAATGTTATAACTGACCATAGGAACCTGGAGTACTTCACTACATCCAAGCTTCTGATCTGCTGGCAAGCCTGGTGGTTGGAATTCCTCTCACAGTTTAATCTGATTATCTGTTTCCACCCAGGACATTTAGATGCCAAATCTGACACCTTGACTAGACAATGGGACATCTATCCCAAAAAGGGGAATAGTGACTATGCCCATATCAATCCACACAATTTTCATCCCATATTCATACAGAAACTGTAATGGCAACACTGGCTGTCCCATCCTTGATATTCAAAATAACCTTGATGGATGCTTCTAACCTGTCCTGGGAAAGCTGATAGGGCTTTTATGCTAGTGGCCCCTAACTAGATGAATAGAAAAGGATGAGACCTGGGCCCTTGTATAAACCTTAGCCAGCAGCACTAGCAAACTAGCCTATATAACCAGCCTAGAGGTCAAGAGAGCAAGACTGGGTTTTTCCAGCTTGTACCCCCTGCCTTATATATTGCCAGAGTCTGTGCACAGACCATGTACAGGGGGCCTACCCTAAACTATGCTATTTATGGACACCAATAGCAATACTGGCTCTATTATATAGGTAAGAAGAATGCATGGGATGGATATAAGAAGTAAGGCAGTGGCCTTATGGATTAAGGGTAAGGAATGGAAGAGAAGCCACACCATAAGGATGTGGGAGAATGGAAGCACACTGGTCTCAATCTATAAAAGGAACATGGCCACCATAAGGCTGAGGAGATTCCATCTGAATCTTTGCCACAGATCAGATCCTAATCTAGATCATGAGATCAGATATCATTTGGTACTGGATCTAGATTTCATCTGAGATCTGCCACATCATGTGACTGATACCTTGTGCTGGGGGAATACTCTGATATATGGATTTAGCCTTAGCCTAGGGTTATTCTCATAAGGATACTCATTTGCATGATCATATGCTCCTGGTCACATGACTATGCAACCATTTGCATCATGTGCTCAACAGTTCCCATGGTCACATGCTGTGAACCATTGTGTTCACTAGTTGTATAACAGGAACAGCTTACTACATTCCTCTGGTTTTCTGCTTTAGCACTCCCAGTCCTTTACTTCACAACCCTCTTCAATCTTGAAACCCTTCATCATGACATTCTCTTGGCACTCCCTTCTGATACCACCACCTCTACCCATCTGTCCAGCATGTTCTTGCCTGACTCTTGCTGGTTGAAAGATCCAGCCAGCTTCTTGCATCTTGACAATTGTATTTATGTCCTCAATGCCACTGATCTCTACCTCTGGGTCCTCCATTACAAGCATGACCACCCCCTATCTGAACATTTTGAACAGAATCAGACACTGAAGCTCATTCACTAAGAATATACCTGGCCTGGCATTTAAGCCTTTATCAAAGAGTATATCTCCTCATGTACTGCTTGTACCCATGCCAAGGTACCCTGTCATAAACCCTATGGTTTCCTCAAGCAGCTCCCCATCCCAGAAAAACTGTGGAATTCCATCTCCATGGATTTCATTCAACAACTTCTGGTGTTCTCTGGTCACTCTGCTATCCTTGTTATAGTAGATTATCTGTCAAAGCAGTGTATTTTCATCTCTACAAATAACAAGATGACCTCTCCAGAGCTTGCTAAGCTTTTCCTACTCCATGTTTTCTCCAAGCATGGAGTCCCCTCCCATATCACTTCTGATCACAGTTTTGAGTTTGTCTTCCATTTCTTCTACTCTCTGGGACAAGCCCTCAGCATCTATCTCCACATCACCTTTGGTTATCACCCAGAAGGTAATAGACAAACCAAGTGAATAAATCAAACCTTGGAGTAATACCTGCATGTTTACTGCAACTACCAGCAAGATAACTGGTCTGAACTCCTGCCCCTTGTGGAGTTTGCTTACAACAATGCCTCTAATGCTACCACAGGTGTATCTCCCTTCTTTGCTAATAAAGGGTACCATCTGAACATCTCTATCCATCTGGAACATGACCTTACCTCCACCTGAGCTTGAGAGTATGCCATTGACCTTGACTTCCTCCATGAATTCCTCCATGAAGAGATAGCCACCACTCAGAAAAGATACCAGGTTTCTGCCAATGCCCAATGATCTCTGACACTGGACTTTAAAGTAAGTGACCAGGTATTCATTAAGGCTAAGTACTTTAGTACTACTTAACCCTTCAAAAAACTGGCTGAAAAGAACTTAGGTCCTTATCCCATCATAGCCCAGGCAGGTTCACTCTTGTTCATGCTCTGCCTTCCAGAAAATATGAAGTCTATCCACCTGATCTTTCATGTCTCCCAGCTTAAACCCTCTGTCCCCAACATAATCTCCAATTGTGTCCAACTACCCCCACTACCTGTTGAGATTGATGGTGAGCCAGAGTTTGAGATCTCCAAAATCCTTGACTCAAAAGTAGATCACAGGCAAAAAAATTGAAGACTACTTTATTTGGTTAAATGGCTAGATTATAAAGGTACTAATGAGAAAATGTCATGGCTTCTTGCCACTAAGCTAGATCATACTTTGGAAATCATTGAGGCATATCACCTCCATTATCCAGACAAGCTGGGACCATCTTATAGTTGATCTAATAACTTTAGTACAGGGTCCCTATCTACTCAACAATCATTCTCTTGACCTCCTCCTCATCCTTATCATCCACCACCATGATCTCCCCAACCTTTATACACAGCTCCACCAACTCTTCTGCCACTTCATTGATCTCCCTGTCCTTCTAACCACCTTTTGAACCCCTCTTGTCATTTCCTTCTGCCACCCATGTCCTGTCCAAGGCTCCAACCAACTGCTCCAGCAGCTGGTTATACTACCTTGCCTCTCATCATACCTTTCTGCCCACCTCTCTTACTGCCACCTCCATCAGGCAATAGCCTTCAGCCACCTGACAGAGATCTTCCTCCACATTTTCCAGACCTGTCCTCCTGTGTTTCCATGCCAGCCTCTCCTGGCCAGGGCAATCACATCTTGCCTTGGCCCCTATGCAGGCTAGGCATGATGACAACTTACTGGGGCCCAACTTGCAGTCGAGCCCATGGTCCTTGTACCTCTGGCACCTAGGGTCCTCCTTCTTCACCTTTCTTTTGCCCTTTCCACCTTCTGCTTCTGTCCAGGCTTGATAGATTTTGTCCATCTTGCCAAGAAGCTTGTTATAAGATCCATGGTTATGTGCCAACTTACTCACCTATTTTTGGATGGCAGCCACTGACTTGTCAGCCTCTTGCCTCCACTCCTTGACCTCCCACTTGGCCACCTCTTCTGCTTTCTTTTGAGCTTCCACTATTCTTTTCTGAGCCTTCTTCCTTCATGCTGCCCTCCAATGTTTCTGCTTGGCATACTTTGCATTGCCAAGCCTCTCCTCATTGTTACACTCCTAGCATACACTAAACAGTCTCAACATATGATTATGAAACTTTTATGCCAAAACAAGGTTAACCCTAGGTTTGGATTTGATTCTATTCAGAGTATTCCCCTGCATATAAGTATTGGTCATGTGATGTGGCAGATCTCAGATAAGATCTAGATTAGAATTGATCTGTGGCAAAAATCTAGATGGTAATCTCCTCAGCCTTATGGTGGCCTGGCCATATTCATATCCACCTTTATGAAGTATGCTTCCTTTCCATCCTCCCACATCCTCATGATTGTGGTTCCCTCTTCTATAATCCTTGATTCATAAGACCACTGCCTTACTTCTACCCTTTACCCTATGTTTACCTATCTATAGATTAGTGTGTACTTACTGCCATTGGTCAAGTAGTGGTAGTTACCTTTCCTATACATGGTCTATGTGCATTGTCTTATAATATATAAGAAGTAGGGAGAGACTTGGGGCAACCCAGTCTTAACCACTTCTGTTACTAGTGCCACAAGCCTAGTCTTCTTTGAGAGTGGCTCATGCCCTATATGGGTCAAGGCTCAATCCTTTCCTTTGCCTAGTTAGGGGCTCTAGTCTCAAAAGCCCACTTGTTGTTGTTATTATCCCTGTTCACACATCAGTGTTTGATCATTTTCAGAAGATACTCTTTGGGTGCATAACACTCATCACCCTTATGCTCTTCCAAGCACTCATCAGACCATGTCTAAATGTTAGCATAAGAGTACATAATGGGTGAGAATATAGGTGAAGAATCTCCCAGGGCAGTAATCCTTTTATATGCTCATAATAACCTGAAACTCCAACACTTACCATGACTGACTGTTATGAGGTCACTTATCCCTTAGTCTTCAGGGGTTTAGGCCTTAAGAGGGGAATACTGTCACATCCCATGTCTTCTGAGCCCATTTCCACTTTCTCTGGTGCAACTCTGGTTGATCCTAAGTTACATACCCTCTAGTCCCTTCTTTTCCACTACTATACCTACAACTTCATGTTCACTAAACTCTGCTTCATTCTGATACTATTCCATAGTTATGCCAATATTTCCTCCCATTCCTGTTCCTTGTCCCCTTGCTTCTCCCTGCCACCCTTTAGTTTCAGTATAACAAGATTGAACATTGCCCTACTTGACATCTCCATTTGTATCTTAGTTATTTAGGCACCTGCTTCACTTCTGAGTTAACATCTGTCTCATTTCACTACACTTAGTCAGTTCCTGCTCCCCTAAGGTATAAGTACAATAGCTCTGTATCCTGTACATCAGTCAGAATATTAACATTAATGACCCCTTTGTCTCCATGACCCCCACTTGAAGCTGTTCTCACTATCCCTTGACCTAGTGTTATAGT
>JBBPJW010001518.1:0-10735 GCA_038088935.1 Pulveroboletus aff. viridisquamosus
GTTGAAAGGTCTAATCTTACCAGCTTAGAGATTCTCTTTCAAAAAATCCTCTGTTACTTTTTATTTATTAGCAGACAGGGATATATCTTTTCTATTTTGAATTGAAAGGTATTTTAAAGGTTGATCTCATAATCATATGGGTGAATTGGTAAAAGCTAATCTAGGCTTTGCAGGATATCAGAAAAGACCTGTGCAAATTTGAAATAGGCTTCTGAAAGAATGGTTTTCTTTTTAGATATCTTAGCTGCAATAGCTAAGTTATTTAATGTATTAGCTGTTATACACTAGCACTACTTAGCTAGGGACTATTTTTCATTTTTACCCTAAGCTAAATTCTTTTTACTATTTACTATCTTTAACCACTTTCTTTGATCTTATCTTATCTTATATCTTATCATGTCATATGATTAGATCTAGCCTGATCTAGTCTTTGAACCTTATGTTGCATAGCCTTTTACCTCATTGTAATCTAGACTTTCTCTAATGTTATAATCTAGTTCTCTAATATTATACCTTACCTTTGCTTTGCTTTCTTTGACTAATTACTTCCTATTTGCCATTGGTTCCTATTTAATTTCCCTTTGCCCTATTTCCTTATTTACCATTATTCTCTATATACCAGCTACCTCATATATTCCTCATGGCCTGGTCCATGCACACCTTGTAGCAATATATAAAGGGGCAAGGGCATAGACTGGTTTTCCAGTCTAGAGCACTTGTTCACCTTGTTTTCTAGTGCCTCCTTTAGGCTGTCATTCTTTTCATTCTTTTGTTTCCCCCAGTTTTGGGCACCTTCCAAGGTGGTTTCCTCTTGTTGTTGGTCTAGATTCATAACATTAGCTATGGTGGTGGTTTTAGAAAAGAGTGAAGCAGTTTCTAAGACCCACTATAAATGTTGGATAGAGATTAAGGCTATAATAGCCTCTGTCAGTGGGATCTTGTTTACAAACTCAAGGAGTTTGTTATTCACTTCATTAATGGTTATGATCTGCATAGCAGAGGTTGCAAATGAATTTAAGTTAATATCTTTTGCTAGTTGGTAATATTCATGAATGTTTTGATTAATTATTTCTTCAAGTATAATGGTTTTTAGTTTTCAGTTAATATTCAGGTTGCTTAACTCCAACCAGAAAAGACCCAGGATTAAGTTTTTCTGGCCATAGTTTATAATGTGGAATATGGCTTTTGCTGGTTATCAGAGAGATTTAGCATCAGCTGGCAGATATGTGTTATTTGTCCAGTGGCATTTATAGATGCATCAACATTTTAAATCTATTACACATTTATGTGTAACTATACTTTTACTTCATGTAATTATGGGTAAACTACTTCTTATGAGTAACTCTAGCTTATGGTCAAACCTTTATACAAGTACCTTTATGGTTAGTGGTCACATGACTAAAAAATCTGGTATCTTCCCAGCATCTGCCCTAAATTTTCCCTATCTAGATCTTCAATACTATTTCTATAAATTTATTGAATCTTGAATCTACATTTATAATTTTATTATATCTGTGACAGAGATCTCCATTCTCATGTAAGATCCTAATCTTCCATTATGAGTCTTCTCTTCTCTTCCATTTCTTTTCTTTGATCCATGAGGCCACTGCCTTACTTCTTTATATCTACTCCATGTTTTCCCCTTTCTTATTTAATAGTATACTCTTACTACTATTGATGTCCATAGATAGTAGTACTCTAGGGTAGGCTTACATTACATGGTCTGTGTGCCAACCTTGGCAATATATAAGGGCAGGTATGGGTGATCAAGTCTTTCCAGACTTAATTACTTTATACTTTGCAGTTTGCATTTCTTTGAATTTTAGCCCATAGTTGCATGAGTCTTGAGTGTCTTCCAAGTCCTTATCATCATTCCCTTTCAGTTTCTCCTCTTCAAAGCCTTCTTAGGAGTTTCTTTTCATGTTTCTCCTCTTTTCTTAGCATATAGGTTTAGCCTCTGAGATCCAGAGTCATAACAGAACCTGGATTCAGGTAGCTTCTTCATGGATAGTTGGTACATTTGAGCAAATCATTGATTGATGCAGGAGATCTCAGCACCACTATTGATTAGGGCATGGGTAACTATGGCTGGTTTCTTGGTCTAAGAAATGTAAACAGTAATTTTCATAGACTTCTTAAAGGAAGATACTAATATAGGGATGTAAGAAGAAAAAGGGGAGACTTTCATTGTAGAAGTTCCCCAAATCAAAAATACAATTCTTTACAGTGACTCCTCTAACCTTACTGCTTTCCTTATTACTGCTTTTGCTTCAATTTTCAGCTACTTGCTACATTCTTTGTATCTTCTTTGGCAGTTCTTTGGCAGGTTTGATAGAAAATGTCAGGCAGTTGGTATTGTGATGTCCAGGTTTTTGACATTTAAAACAGAGGCAATTCTGGATGCAACATTTCTGTTTATCTGAAGTTAATTTGGGAATCTGGATGGCATTAACATCCATAGCATTGAAGTCTTTCTCAGGTTTAAAAGGTAATAAATTAGGGATAGAGTTTCAGAAGTATACCTGGGGGTATTTGTGATGTTTTTCTACAAATTGAGAGCATTTATAGATTTTCTGAAAATAATCAGCCTTGAAGTACCATTCCTCAATGGTTATTAGAATTTTCTTCATGCCATTGATTTTCCTCATGATTCAGGAGGCACTACCAGTCTTGTAGTAGTTAATCAGCATGTTGTGATCAGAAATGTTAGTAATTACAATATGGTTCTGGAATTTTGCAGTATATCTAGTAAAAGTAAGGGTTTATTTTCCTTTTTGGTTCTAAACCATTCAATTGTTGGCCAGCTAGTGCATAGTAGCATTAATTATGTCCTGTTGCTGGAAAGTGTCAAGGAATTTGGTGGCAAAATTGGCAAAGTTAAAACAGAAAGCCTGGTATTTTCCCAACCATGAGACTTGAATATTAACAAGATTTTAGAGGGTATATAACAGCTCAATACTAACTAAGTGTTGAGGAGCAGTTACAGGGAACTTAATGGTACAAGTTCAAGTGTACTAGACTAAGATACTTGTCACATATTCACTACTTTATGTATATGTGACACTAAGTACTAACTGTTATATATCAAACCTGGTGCATTTCAAATTACAATGTGGACCAGCATATAACAGCTAAACAACCAACAAGAGGGATTTTGCACTGGTGGCCCCTAACTAGGCTTGGAGAATCAAGACAAAGGATAAAGAAAGCTCTCCAGCTGGAAGGCTGTAAATTATTGCATATCAGAGAGGAGTAAGGAAGAAGGGGAGTTATGACAAGTGGTCAAGACTGGGGAAACCCTGAGTCTCTTCCATCCTGTATATATGTTCACCAGGGGCACAGCTCTAATATAGAATAACTAACACTACTACCTATGGGCACCAATAGCAGTAAGTACTTTTGCTGATAAATAAGGAATCATGGGGCATAGGGTAAGGAGTAAGGCAGTGGCCTTGTGGATCATGGGATATAGAAGAGAATCATACCATGAGAATGTGGAAGAATGAAAGGGAAGATGCAGGAATAGCAGATATGAATATGGCCTGGCAACTATAAGATCAAGAAGATTCATCTGAATCTCTGTTATAGATTAGATTCTAATTGTAATCCTTAAGATCAGATATTATCAGCATAGATCTAGATCTTATCTGAGATCTGCCATATCACATGACCATTACCTGACATTGGAAAATACTCTAAATATAAATCAAACCTATGCCTAGGGTTAATCTTGTTTAGGTAAGTGAGTCTTACAATTACATGATAAGATTATCAGTATTCTGCTAAGCACATAATACTAACTCTAAGAGTTTGTCTAGTCTACTATGTTTTTAAATAACAGAGATTAGTATCATGAGAATTTCTATAGTGGTATTTGCTATCTGGAAAAGAAAAGTGTTTTGATATTCATAAGGTTTCTTTAATAGTGATCTTTAGGATTAGGGCTCTAAGTTTCATTTGTATAACTATAGTAAGGCAGTTATTAGCAAAAGTAGTTATTATGATAAAATTAAAAGTAATACATCATAATAAAAGAAGCCCATGTTGATACCATTAGAGAAGATAGCTTTTTTTCTAAATATAATAGCCCATGAAAGGGCAGATCCCTTTGTCATATAGAATAGGGCATATATAACTTTCTTTGGCTCTGAATTATAAATAGTAACATTAATAGTGAGATAGAACTGCATTGTGTCAAGCCATTATTTAGCCTTAGCTTGATTACTATTGAAAGTTTTGGAAGCTTCCAGGCAGAGTTCAGTAGGTTTTAAAAAGAACATAAGATAAGAAAAGACAGATGACTGTTGCTAAGGAATAGGCAGGTTGAAAAGTCTATGGTGAAACATAAAAGTAGATGATGGTGGGATTTGTGTTATGTACCCAAAGAGTGCAGTCTGAATACTGGCTATAACCTGTGAGTGACAGAACAACAACAATAACAAGAGGGCTTTTAAGACTAGAGTTCCAAACTAGGCTTGTAAATCTTGAAAGGTATAATCCAAATTAGCACTAGTAATCCAGTATTCAGGCATTAAGAGAAAAGCAAGGAGTTATCTGGATTAACTCAAAGTATGAGCCCAGAAGAAGGAATGAGCATATGATATAAATAATTAAGACTGGAGAGACTTCAGGTCTTGCCCACCCTGTATATATATTGCCAGAGAGGCATAGCCTTGTACACAGGATGAGTAATCTACTATCTATGTAGCCAATAGCAGTTATCTCTTATACCTTCTTAAATAGGGAATTGGGCATAAAGTGATAAATAAGAAGTAAGGCAGTGGCCTTGTGGATCAAGGGAAATAGAAGAGGAACCACACCATGAGGATGTGGGAGAATGGAAGTGCTTCAAGGTTAATGGATATGAGTAAGGCATGGCTGTCATAAGGCTGAGAAGATTTATCTAGATCTCTGCCACAGATATGATTCTAATCTAGATCCTTGAGATCAGATGTCATTAGTATTGATCTGAGATCTCATCTGAGATCCAGCCATATCATGTGATCAACCCATCAGTAAAGAATACTCTAATATAAAGAATCAAACCTAAGCCTAGGATTTATCCTTGTAAGGCAGGCAAGTCCCATGGTCATGTGAGTAAATCATTAGTGTTTGCTAAGTGCATAACAGTTTGTTGGTGAAGTAGCATGAGGAAGAATAGATTATGAGCTAGATCACAGACATTATCTTGTTCTTGTTGAAAGATAGTGAAGATATTAAAGAGCTTGTGTAGAGTATCTTGGAGAAGTAACAAAGGATTAGATTGATTAAACTCAATTTTAGAGTCAGATTGCTCAGATAAAAAATAAGGGCAGCCCTAGAGTGGATTCAAGAGTGGACAAGAAGATATAATGGTGGTAATTAGTACAATAATAGTATCCATACTAGATTAAAAACACTACTTCTTTTGTTATGTCTGATCTGAGTAGAAACAGATGTGGCCCTTTGGCAGAGCATATAAAGGTTCATAGGTTGGAGATAAGAGGAAGGTAACCTGCACTTGCAAGGTCAGGGGTAAAGAGTTAACTAGATACTAGAGCAGATTGTTATGAATCTAGATCAACAGCAAGAGGGAACCACCTTAAAGGGTACCCAAAACTAGGGGGAACAAAAGAGTGACAGCCTAGAGAAGGCACTAGAAAACAAGCTAAACAAGTGCTCTAGACTGGAAAACCAGTCTATGCCCTTGCCCCTTTATATATTGCTACAAAGTGTGCTGAATCAGGCCATAAGAAATACATGAGGTAGCTGGTGTACAGAGAACAATGGTAAATAAGGAAATAGGGCAAAGGGAAATTAAATAGGAATCAATGGCAAATAGGAAGTAATTAGTCAAAGAAAGCAAAGCAAAGGTAAGATATAACATTAGAGAACAAGACCATAATATTAGAGAAAGTCTAGACTACAATTGAAACAGCTGCTGGCTGTCCTGTCCTCATGTCTCAATGCTGAGCTAGTGAGTGCAATCCTAAAGCTGTGGTTTTGTTCTAGATCACAGGGAACTAGGCAAGAGTAAAGAAAAAAAAGAGTCAAGTACCTTGTATAAAGCCCTAGAGCTTAAGTGCACAAGACTGGGGAATTCCAGCTTGCACCAGCCCTTTATATATGCTACAAGGTGGCACACAGACCATGTAGGTCTGGCCTACCCTAAACTATAGTACAGTAAGCAGACCAATGGCAAAACAGGAGTAAGTACCTTAGTAGTACCTTATAATAACTGCCAGGCAATGATGTCATGGTCTGGAAGGTTCTAGAGTGTGCCATGTGAAGATGTAAAATGTAATAATTTGAAATGGTGAAATGGTGAAGAGGTGAAAAGATAAGGGTTCCCAGAGTCATGTGATGTGAAAAATAAAAAGTAATTATAACAACAATAAAGTAAAAGGCTATGCTATATAAAATGCAAAGACTAGACCAGGCTAGACTGAACCTCATGGCATGATAAGATAAGATAAGATAAGATCAAAGAAAGTGGTCAAAGATAGTAAATAGTAAAGAGAACTTAGCTTAGAATAAAAATGAAAAATAGCCTCTAGCTAAATAGTGCCAGTATATAATAGTCAAGGCAGTATCAAGATCTGGAGCATAAAAAGGGAAAAGGAAAGCATAAAAATTAGTGCTAAGATGACTAGAGAGTAGATATCACTTACTCTTGTTTGAGAGGCTCCAAAACATACACTCTTTTACACTACTCCAGGATGTCACAGATATCACATGAGTCTAGTTCACAAACTATCTTTGCAAGTAGATTCTTGTTAATGGTGGCAATATTATATGTCTTCTTATTTGCCAGTTTTTTATGCCAGCTAATGCAAATCCTAAACAGATAATATAGCAGGGCATTTTCACCATGCTAATCTTCTTCTTAAATGATGTAATTATTAAAATTATGGAAAAGCCATTTGAAGAAGTTCATAGTCCTGTCTTCCCATCTTATATATTAAATTGCTAAAAGGAAGTGGTTTTTTACAAAGGACAGCTGCAAGTATGTTAGTAGATAGTCTGGCTTTGAAACACAACTATTGCATTGCTAAACAAATCAAAGAGCTGGGCTTGTGCTAGTGGCCTTTTGACTAGAGGCCAGGGAACTAGGCAAGAGAAATAATAGAGAAGAAGTTAGAGACTTGTATAAAGCAAAGCTCAAGTGTGCAAGACTGGAAAAACCAAGGCTAGAGCATAGGTCCTTGTATATGCTACATAAGTGCGCATGGACCATGTAGGTCTGTCCTACCCTAAACTACTATATAGTAAGCCATCCAATTTGTTATGGTGACAATCTAACACAATGGTCTCACATGACTGTGAGAACTGTGGAGCATGTGATGTGACTGGTCATGTGCCAGGAGCACATGATCATGTGAACAAGCTTCCTTATCAAGGAAACCCTAGGCTATGGTTTGCATCCCATTCAGAGTTCCCATGCAAAGGTATCAGATCACTGATGTGGCAGATCTCAGATAAGATCAAGATCAGCAGATCTGTGGCAGAGATCTAGATAGGTCTCCTTGGCCTTATGGCAGCCATGCTGTATTTATATCCATAAGCCCTTGCATCTTCCCTTCCATTCTCCTACATTTTCATGATGTGGCTTCTCCTCTCCATCCCTTATCCATGAGGCCACTACCTCACTCCTCCCTCATAATCTATGCATGCACTTCTATATTTATACTTAGGGTCTGGAGCTACTAATGCTATTGGTGACCATAGATAGCAGTACTTTAGGGTAGACTCCCTGTACATGGTCCATGCATGAATCCTAACAATATATAAGGCAGGAAGTGCAAGCTGGGGAATCCCAGTCTTGCTCTCTTGTAACCTAGGCTAGATCTATGGCTCTAATCTAAGGCTTCAATCCAAGAAGGATCTCCCTTCAGCTCTCACTGCTGTCTGGCTATTGGTTTATACACAGGGGCCCAGGATCTCACTTTTCTCTCTTGCCAAATTAGGGGCCACTTGACCAAAAGCCTCAGCAGATATTCAGGACAGGACTAGAAGCATCCACCAAGAATGTCACAAGTATCAAGATAGGATGGGTAGTTACCCATAACACAATTGTTATGCTTTATACTACTTTGAACCATTTTCAGTATAGCTACTTTGTATTGGTTTGTATACATGGATTATAATAGAGTATCCAGGTGAGTCAAGTCTTTGTAGACTTGATCACCTGTAATATTAGCCTTTCTTGGCTTTCCAGAGTAATTCCTTTAGTTGTAAGCCTTTTTAAGTCCATCTTTATTCTTGTCTAGCCCAGTATAAAGGTTAGTATAGTGTTCCACTATTATTTTCCTTCTTATTGCTCTTATTGTCAAGCCAAGACCATAATATCAATGGCATAAAGAGAGAGCAGGGATCTAGAATTACATAAGGTTAACCATAAGGCTATAATGAGGTAAGATATCATAGTCTAGACCTGTCTAGACCTGTGATATGTAAAAGAGTGAAGAGATAATATATAAAAATGTGCAGGAGTAAAATAGTAAGGGCTTCCAAGGTCATGTGATATAATAATGTAAAGGATCAAAAGAAAAGTAAAAAGATGGGAAAAATAAAGAGAAATAAAAATGTACATTATAACAGGCTTTGCATATCTCAAGACTATAAATGAGCTGGCAGTATATACAGTAATATTACTCTTAGGGGCAATCTCTATGGTAAATGTACTGAGTTTGTTATGTGCTTAGCAAACACTAACAGTTTCCTCATGTGACCATGGAACTTACTTGCCATAACAAGATAAATTCTAGGCTAGGTTTGATTTATTATATCAGAATATATCTCACTTATGGGATAGTCATGTGACCATGGCTGGATCTCAGATAAGATCTTAGATCAATACTAATAATATCTGATCTAATGGATCTAGATAGATCTCCTTGGCCTCAAGGTTGCCATGTCTTTGTCATATCCACCTTCCTTGAGTTTCCCTTCCATTCTTCTATATTCTCATGATGTGAATTCTCTTCTAACATCTCTGATCTGCAAGGCCACTGTCTTATACCTTACTTATTCCTCCATGCCTTTTCAAATTTAGATAATAAGAGCAATTACTGCTATTGGTGACCACAAGTAGTAGATTACTCATTCTGTACTGAGACTATGCCTCCTGGAAATATATATACAGGGTGAGCAAGACCTGAAGTCTCTTTAGTCTTGATTACTTGTATTATAACTCCCTTTATAGTCTGAGCACTTTGATATTAACTTGGGCTACTTCTTGTTTCTGCTCTTCCTTTCAAGACTCACAAGCCTAGTTTGGAGCCACTAGGATAAAAGCCCTCTTGTTGTTTAGTCATTGTCTATTACATACTGGTTCATGTGGATAATCAGATTGTGAAACAGTAACTACCATCTTGCCTTGATACTCATGACAGCCTTGGTAGATGCTCCTAAACTATCCTTGGTGACTGGTAGGGCTTATATGCTAGTGGCCCCTAACTAGGCAAATAGAAAATGAAGTAAGATCCTGGGCCCTTGTATAAACTCTAGCCAGCAGCACTAGTAAACTAGCCTGTATAACCAGCCTATAGGTCAAGAAAGCAAGACTGGGTTTTCCCAGCTTGCACCTCCTGCCTTATATATTGCCTGGGTCTGTGCACAGACCAAGTACAGGGAGCCTACCCTAGACTATGCTATCTATGGACACCAATAGCACTACTGGCTCTATTAAATAGAAGAGGAGGAAGCATGAAGTGGGAATGAGAATTGAGGCAGTGGCCTCATGGATCTAGAGATGGAATGGAAGAGAAGCCATATCATGAGGATGTGGGAGAATAAAAGGCACACTGGTTCTCAGCTATGAAAGAGACATGGCCATCATAAGGCTGAGGAGATCCAATCTGGATCTCTGCCACAGATTAGATCCTAATCTAAATCATAAGATTAGATATCATCAGAGAGCTGGATCTGGATCTTATCTGAGATCTGTTACATCATGTGACTGATACCTGGTGCAAGAGAAATACTCTAATATATGAACTTAGCCTTAGCCTAGGGTTATCCTTGTAAGGCAACTCATTTGCACAATCACATGCTTAACAGATATGCTGTGGACTATCATGTTTGCTAGTTGCATAACAGATTACACTTAGAGTGGTGCATAACAGAGTTCTTCAGTTTACTATATGGACTTGGTTATTTCACAGAGGTCTTTATGGTTAAAGTACCAGAGGGGCATGTGCTTTTGGGCCTCAATCTTCTTAATGATGTACACTAAGAGTCTAAATGCCAAGGTAAAAGCTAAAATGCAACTATTACATTGATTAAACAAAAGGACTAAGAGCTTGTGCTGGCACTGATGGATGCAATTTGTGCTTGATCTAGAGGCCTTTTGGACTAGAGGCCAGGGAACTAAGCAAGAGAAATAGATAGAGAAAAAGTCAAGAACTTATATAAAGCATAAGACTCAAATGCACAAGACTGGAAAAACCCAGGCTTGAGCAAAGGCCCTTATATATGCTACAGATATGTGCACAGACCATATAGGTCTGGCCTACCATAAACTATTATACAGTAAGCCATCCAATGATGTAAAAGAAGCAGAAATCTAGAAAATATATATAATATAAGGCTATAATGAGATATAATGTCATGGCCTAGACCTATAATGTGTGAAAAAGTAATGATATGAAAGAGTGAAATGGTAAGGGTTACCAGAGTCATGTAATATGACAAAGTGAAGAGTCAGTGAAAAGTAGAAAGATAATAAAAATAAAGAGAAAATTAAAATGTGCAT
>JBBPJW010001519.1:0-10723 GCA_038088935.1 Pulveroboletus aff. viridisquamosus
TTTTTGAGTGAGATTGAGGAAAGAATAAATGCTGAATAGTATGTGACAATTTTGAAGAAAGAATTATTTTAGAGCATAAAGAATTCTAGACTTTCTTCAGATAAAAATATCTTTCAGCAAGATAATAATCCCAAGTATACTTTTAGAAGAGCTCAAATCTGATTTAAGGAGCAAGATATCAAGCTTCTAGATTGGCCTGCTTAATCTCCAGATCTTAATCCTATTAAATATACTTGAGATTATACTTCCTGCCTTTTATAGGGTCTGCATATAGACCAAGTATAGGGAGGATGCCCTAAACTACTGCTATCTATGGCCATTAATGGAAGTAAGTACTCTACCTGTTATGCACACTGAGATTGATATGCCACAAACTCAAGAAAAGAAAAAAACTGAGAAAAGAAAAGCAATAAGTTATGATACTGTTATACTGTGATACTCTGAGCAACTACACCTATAGCCTTGGTGTGTGCTCCTGCTACTGCTAGGGGTACTGCTGAAGCCTAATCTTTGAACTAGAGGCTAGGAGAACTAGACAAGAGGAATATTAAGTCAAGAGACTTGTAAAAACCTTAGAGGTTCAAGTGCACAAGACTGGAGGCTCCAGCTTGGACTTGCACTCCTTTTGTACTATTTCATCTTGAGCATGGACCGGAAGAGTGTGCCCTGCCCTACAGTAGTGTACAGTAAGCTATCTAATGGCAGAAAAAGAGTGAAATTCTAGAAATACATGAGAAAAACTATTATGCACCTTAAGAGTGCAATTCAAATACTATGCAATACTGGTGAGTAACAGGCAATGACAATGATAAGAGGGCTTTTAAGACTAGAGCCCCAAACTAGGCTTGATGAATCTTAAAAGGGATAACCCAAGTTAACACCAGCAACTAGTGCTCAGGCCATAAGAAAGAAGGAAGAAGGACAAGTACTCAGGTTAACTCTGTAGAGCCCAAGTAAAAGGAGCAGATGATACAAGTGATCAAGACTGGAGAGACTCCAGGTCTTTCCCACCCTGTATATATATTGCCAGGAGGCATAGTCTCATATATAGGATAACTAACCTACTATCTATGTAGCCAATAGCAGTAACCTCTCATACCTTCTTAAATAGGAAACTGGGCATAGGGCATATGAGTAAGGAGTGAGGCAGTGGCCTTGCAGATCAAGGAAAATAGAAGAAAACCACAATCATAAGAGGAAGAATGGAAGATACTTAGAGTTAATGGATATAAATCAGGCATGGCAATCATAAGGCTGAGGAGATCTATCTAGATCTCTGCCACAGATCAGATCCTAATCTAGATCCTTGAGATCAGATGTCATCAGTATCAATCTAAGATCTTATCTGAGATCTGCCATATTATGTGATCAACTCATGAGTAGGGAATACTCTGATATAATAAATCAAACCTAAGCCTAGGATTTATCCTTGTAAGGCAGGTGAGTCCCATGGTCATTTGAGTAAACCATCAGTGTTTGCTAAGTGCATAACAAAAACAGGTGGTATGAGATTATAGGCTAGATTAGTCTAGATCTAGTAAAGTGTGAAGTAATAAAGGTATGAAATGTGAAAATAGGTGAAGATGTGACATAGTGACATAGTAAAGGGGTGACATGGTCACATGATGTGAACATGTGAAGAATTAAAGGAAAATGCAACAGGGTAAAAAATGAAATAAAAGGGAAAATGTGCATTATAACAAAGAACTAGAAGAAGGGAGCCAGTGATCTGGTGATGTTGATCCAGCCAACAGAGTTGATAATATCATCACCATCATTGGTGTAACAGGAAGGTGAAGGGGGTGGGAGAGATGGGAAAGCATGATAATAGAAGCCATATAAGTGATAAGAGTGGGAAAATCCATAAGAGAACCCATGAAAGAAGCTAAAGGAGCTGGAGAAGGAGAAGTGGCAAGGTGAATGGCAGCAATGTGGGCAGTGAGCCCAGTTATGGCCAGGTTACCATCACAAGCAGGTGAAGCATTGGTAGACAGAATAGTTCACATGTTGATGCCTAAGAGCATGGCACTAAAAGTAGCCATTGCAGTAATAGAGATAGGAAGGGAAAAGGGAAGCATGACCATGGTGGCCAGTCCACCAGTGTTCTATGTGTGTAATAGTATTAATTTCCTCTGATAACAGAGAAGAGGAGGAGGCATAGGGGAAGAAAGGGGCTATGGAAGAGGCATGGGTATGAGAGACTAATAATTTATGTTCAAATCAACTAATATTGGAAAGAAACTCACTGAATTCTAATTAATAGGTAAGGTCATCAAGAACAAAGAACATCTGGCAGTGCATTGCATCAAGGCCAATGTGGACAGCATTGATATTGAAGCAGGAGACTTCCCGCCCTGCCTTGAATCTTGAGTTTTTCTTGGTGAATGCCTAATTCCTATCTGCTGAGGCTTTTGGCTAGTGGCCCCTAACTAGGCTGATAAGAGAATGCTAAGATGGTCCTGTATAAAGCTAGGAGCTTAGCAACCAAATGAGCCAGCCTCAGAAGAGCTAAGGAGGATCCCCCCCTTGAAGACAGTCCTCAGATCCTAAGTGTCCCTTGTATAAACCCTGTAAGAGTCAAGAGGACAAGACTGGGGAATACCCAGCTTGTGCCCCCTGCCTTATATATTTCAAGAATCTGTGCATGGACCAAGTACAGGAGGCCTACCCTAATGTTAGCTATCTATGTTAACCAATAGCCTAAGTAGCTCTGTGGACCCTAGAGATATAAATAGGAGAGGCCTGCATGGATCATATGTGATGGGTGAGGCAAGGGCCTTGTGGATAAGGGGAGGAGAAGAGAAGGCTGCCACACCATGAGATGTGGGTGGAATGGAAGGTGCACTGGTCTTCAGATTCAGAGAAGGCATGGCCACCATGAGGCTGAGGAGATTGCATCGATCTCTGCCACAGATCCAGATTCTAATCTCCATCGGAGATATCATCAGATAGATCTAAGATCCCATCAGGGATCCAGCCTCGTCACGTGTCCTAAACCTAAGTGCAGGGAATACTCTGAGTGAACTCTAACCTTAGCCTAGGGCTTGCCTTATGAGGCAGCTCGTTTGCACAATCACATGCTCTTGGTCACATGACCCACATCACATGCTTCCTGAGTCTCTCACGGTCACGTGAGACCATGTGTTAGGCTGGAGCTGTAACAGATATTGACTTCTGCAGTTTGATGAAGAAGAAATGACATGAGATAGATGTGTTCAACCTGGTGATAGAGCATATATAGTGTCCACAAGGAGGAGTTCATGTTTAAATAAGATCTAATGGAGAAGAATAGCTGGAAATCAAGATGAATAAGCATGTGAGGGTGACATATTCTGGAAAATAGTCACTGGGATAAAGGGCATGGGTGGTAATGGGAAGATCTACTGCTGTAACAGGATGTGGGTTGCCAAGGCAGAGGGCCAAGGTAGGGATAACACAGACAGAGAATGATAAGTAGAGGCCAGGAGGGAAAACAGGGATGGGACTAGACTGGGTGTTGATGAGGGATATTGAAACGGTAAGCAGCCATCCTGATCTCGAGTCTTATGCTGTCCAGTGGATGCCTTTCCTAAAGAGCTATGGTTTGAACTAGATCACAGAGAACTAGGCAAAAGGAATAAGAGAAAGAGTCAAGTGCCTTGTATAAAGCCCTAGAGCTCAAGTGCACAAGACTGAGGGATCCCAGCTTGCACCAGCCCTTTATATATGATACAGAAATGTGCATGGACCATGTAACTAGCCCGGCCCTAACTATAGTTACAGTAAGCAGACCAATAGCAATAAAGGAGCAAGTATCTTAGCAGTTCCTCATGGTAACTGCCAGGTAATTGTGTTATGGTCTGGAAAGTTCTAGAACTGTAAAGAGTGAAGAGTGTGAAGGTGTGAAAGGGTGAAAGGGTGAAAATGTGAAGATGTGAAAGATAAAAGTGTCCCATGGTCATGTGATGTGAAAAGTGAAAAATAATTATAACAGATATGGGTTCTGGATCTAAGAAGTTATAAGAGAGTGAGATACAAGGTTGTCTGTATGTAGCAAGTCTGTAAGAGAAACTTAGAGAGAAGAGACAGAAGAGGGATTAGTGGAGATATCTATAGTATTATCAGAGGTAAGATGAGCATGGATGGGAAAAGGTTGGTGGACTAAAATAGGCAGTGCAGTGGGGGGGGGGGGGGGGCAGGGGCAGGGACAGTGGGGACAGAATTGACAGCAAAATTTGAGATGAAGCAGGAATAATAGGTGAAGTTGTAGAACATTGTTATTACTTGGGTTTCTTGGTATGCTAGGTGATTTCTGTGAATGTAGAGGAGCTAAGAATGTAGGGAAAAGGGAATGGAGATGTTTATATGCCTCAACTAGCTTGGAGACATTGTAGAAATTGGACTTAGATTTCCATAAGTCTTTTTTAGCTAAGTAATTCTTTCATTGGATCAGAAAGGAATGGGAGAAAGGCAAGCTGCAATGTTTTAATATCTGCTTAGCTTTGTATACTTCTTGAACTTCTATAAGATCCAGGGATGGAGCTGGGAAGTTGCTTCTATGAATGTCATTTTCATAATAGGGCAATAACAAGAAAGCATGAAAGACTGGGTGGATCTTCCAAGAGGTGAGGAAATGGAGGTGATAGATGATGGGAGACAATGCCTCCATAATAGTAAAAGATTCTTTACATTTTGGCATGAATATAAAGTGGACAACTGATTACTTGAGATTTCTGGCCTCAAGTCAAACTTTAGAACCTTTGAAGAAAAAGATAAACTTGGAACAGATGTGGGAGGCCATGATTTGGTGAGCAATATCATGGGCTACAAGGGCTTTGTCTCTATGTGCTATTAGATTCTTTAATCCATTAGCAACTGTGAACATAAGGATTTCAGAAATTACCAAGGGAAGAGCATGGGGTTCATATCCCATCATGAGATAGAATGGAAATTGACAGGTGACTGAGTGGGGGTAATGGTTGTGGATAAACTCTGCATGGGAGTTATTCTGCCCATTTGAAGGGATTTTCTCTATAGAAGATATAAAGGTAAATTTTGAGTTCCTGGTTTACTTGTTCAGTTTTCCCATTGGATTGGGGATGGTATGCAGTGGATAGAGAGATTTCATAGTTTAGGAGTTTACCAAGCTCCTTTGCAAAGGTGGAGGCAAATTGAAAGCCATAATCTGAAATAATTTTGTTATAGAGATCAAAGCATAGATATATCTTGTGAAAAAAAAGGGTAAATATTTCTTCAGCAGTGACAGTTTTCTTGGTAGGGCATAGGATTACCCCCTTTGTAAGCCCATGGTTGACCATGACCAACAGGGAATTATAACCATTAGATAAAGGGAGTTTAGTAATAAGGTCACAGGAAACCATTTGAAAGGGGCAGGTGGCAGAGGAGCAGATGGGGAAGAGGGCAGAGGTGGAGGGATGGGTGTTTACTTTGTTATGTTGGCAGGTGGCATAGTCTTCAATAAAACAGCAGGCATAGATAGCCATGCCAGGCCACCAGAATTCCTGCTTAATAAGCTAGAGAGTCTTAAAATAGCTGGGGTAACCAGCAAGGAAGTGGTCATGGCATCAGTAAAGGATGGACTGGTGAAGAGATTCATTAACCAGGACATAGATGTGATCATGGTAGGTAAGGAGGTTATCATGGAGTTTTTAGTCTGCAACATGTTTGTAAAGATTGGAGTACAGGGAGTCATCCCATTTGTAAAGGAGGGAAAGGCATAAGGGATTAGTATCTGCATGTTTGCAGATGTGGATGGAAAGGGTTGCATCAATGACACAACAAAAGAGATTTTTGAAAAGAATGGTGACAAAGGAGTTGTCAGTGAAGTTAAAGAGATAGAGGTTAGGGCAGCAAGAAATGGCATCTGGGCCTATAAGAAAGGAGCCAGCTATATGATGGAGCTAGATGTCAAAGTTGGCAAGGTTAAGAAGCCAACAGGCCTGTTGGCAGTTGAGGATCTGGAGGATATGAAAGTAGGTGAGGTTCTTATAATCTGTAAAAATCTGGATAGTATAAAGAAAGCCTTGGAGATATTGGTGCCAGGTATTATATGTCTAGTAAACATGATGGTCTCTAGCACATGAATGTGGGAACTGTTGAGCATGTGATTATGTAAATGAGCTTTCTATTTAAGAAAACCCTAGACAAGGCTAAGTTCTTATATTTAGAGTATTCCCCTGCATAGGTATTGGTCATGTGATGTGGCAGATCTTAGATGAGAGTACAGTCTCCAATAATATCTGATCTACAGATCTAGATAAGGATCTGATCTGTGGCAGAGATTCAATGGATTTCCTTAGTCATGCAATGACCATGTCATATTCATCTTCACCTTTTCTATGTGCTTTCTTTCCATTCTCCCATATTCTCATGATGTGGCTTCTCTTTCATTGTAGTTCCCTGATTCATAAGGCCATTGTCTCACTCCTTAGTTATGCCCCATGTTCTATTCTTACTATATATAGGTTAAGTACTTACTGTTATTGGTGGCCATAGAAAGCAGTAGTTTAGGGCAGCCTTCCTATACTTGGTCCATGCACTAACACTGGCAATATATAAGGCAGGGAGCAGTGTGCTGGGCTTTTCCAGTCTTGCTCTCTTGTTCCTTACTTTAATCTTTACTGGCCTTTTGAATTAGAGGCTATTAGTGGCTCCACCTTGTTATCTGGGCTTCACTGCTTTATACAGGTCTTAGTGCCTTCTGTCATTCAGCCTAGTTGGGGCCACTAGTATAAAAGCCTCACCAGTAGTTCAAGCACAAGTCAGAAGCATCCACCAAGGTATTCTATGCATGTGCCAACAGGTGGTTTCCCATTTCACCAGGTTTTAAGAGCATGGATGATCTCAAGGAGTTCACAATCATAAATGGCATAGTTCTGCTCAGTGGAAGAGAAGATCTGGAAGAGATAAAAACAGGGATACCAGTTTCTGTTCAAATCCATTTGTAAAAGAATACCATCAGATGCATAGGTAAAGGCATTTATAGCAATGGTAAAGGGGCAAGGGAGGACTGGGAGCTAGGAGAAGAAAAGTACCTTAAAGGAGTTAAAGAATATAACAGGTAACTACCTGTCCTGCCTTGTAACTTGAGATGACCTTGGTGGATGCTCCTATTCTATCCTTGATAACTGTTGAGGCTTTTGGTCTAGTGGCCCCTAACTAGGTGAAGAGAGAAAGGATGAGACCTGGGCCCTTGTATAAACCAAGAAGCCAGACAGTGAATGAGAGCGGAGATGGAATCCTTTTTGAATCAAGACCTAAGATCACTACTGTGGATCTAGCCTAGAGGTCAAGAGAGCAAGACTGGGTTTTCCCAGCTTGTACCCCCTGCCTTATATATTGTCAAGATCTGCACACAGACCATGTACAGGAGGTCTACCCTAAATTGTGCTATCTGTGGACACCAATAGCTAAAGTAGCTCCTATCTCTAAATAGATATATAAGAGAAAGCATGGGGCGGCAATGAGGAGTGAGGCAGTGGCCTCATGGATCAAGGGAATAGAATGGAAGAGAAGCCACACCATAAGGATGTGGGTGGAATGAAAGAGCACTGGTATTGATCAATGAGATAGACATGGCCACCACAAGGCCAAGGAGATCCAATCTGGATCTCTGCCACAGATCAAATCCTAATCTAGATCAAGAGATCAGATATTATTGGAGGGATCTAGATCTCATCTGAGATCTGCCACATCATGTGACCAATACCTAATGCCAGGGAATACTCTGAATTAGGACCTAGCCTTAGCCTAGGGTTTCCTTGATTAGGCTACTCATTCGCATAATCACATGCTCCTGGCACAATGACCAGTCACATCACATGCTCCACAGCTCTCATGGTCATGTGAGACCATTGTGTTAGGTTGGAACCATAACAAAGAATTCCTGGTAGTCTGAAGTCCAGAATCAAGAAGCCATCTTCTTAATAAGGTTGAGGAGAAAACAGGTAATTAAGGAGTAGTTGGGCATAAACTGCCTGTAGAAGTTAGTGAAATTCAGAAAGAAATGAATATCCTTGACTTTCTAAAGAGTGGGCCATTTGACAATGCCATTGAGTTTAACAGAGTCCATGGCAAGTTCATCTGGGTAAACAACCTGTTACAGCTCAAGCCTAACACAACGGTCTCATGTGACCATGGGAACTGTAGAGCATGAGATGCACTGGTCACATGATCAGTTGCACATGACCATGGGAACTGTAGAGCACGAGATGCGCTGGTCACATGATCAGTTGCATGTAACCATGTGAACAAGTTGCCATATAAGGCAAACCCTAGGCTAAGGTCTAAGTCCTATTCCTTTATATCAGAGTATTTCTTCAGCATGCTACAGTCATGAGTTGTGGCAGATCTCTAGATGAAATCTAGATCTATCTGATGATATCTGATCTTATGATCTAGATTAGGATCTGATCTGTGGCAGAGATCCAGATGGGATCTCCTTGGCCACCAGGCAGCCATGCCTCCTCAGGGCTTGTGCTTCTCTTCCATTCCCTTTCCCTTAATCCATGAGGCCACTGCCTCACTCCTCATTGCCGCTTCATGCATTCCTTTATCTATCTATTTAGAGGCAGGAGCTACTTATGCTATTGGTGACCACAGATAGCACACTTTAGAGTAGATTCATTGTACATGGTCTGTGCGCCATGCTTGACAATATATAAGGCAGGGGATGTAAGCTGGATATTCCCCAGTCTTGCTCTTTTGACCTCTTAGCTGGTTATACAGCCTTCTTCATGACAGAGCTGCTGGCTACTGGTTTACACAGGAGTACCAAGGTCTCAACAACAAGTTGCCTATTTAGTAGCCACTAGCCACAAAAGCTACACAAGGTTCTAGGAAGGAGCATCTACCAAGGCAGTCTTAAGTATCAAGGCATAGCAGGTAGCATCCCACTTCACAACCATACTGAAATATTCAACCTCAGAAGAGGTAAAGGTGCACTTTTCCAGTTCTAAATGAAGATTGAGATCCACCATTTGTTGAAGAACATAGGAGATGTGGTCTTTATGTGTGTTAGCATCTGGAAGGAGATAAGTAGATCATTCATATAGATGACAAGCCATCCTTCTGCAATTATGCAACAGAAGGAGTTGTTTACAAAGCACTAAAATATTACAGGTAAGTTGTTCAAGCCAAAGAACATTACCATAGATTCAAAAAGGCCTTTATGAGTAATAAAGGCCACTTTCCATTGGTGTTTGTCTTTAATATGGATATTGTTATATCTCTATCAAACATTGAACTTGATAAAAAGCTTTGCTTCTCAAAGTTTGTCAATAAGGTCAGAGATAAGGGGAAGGGAGTAGGCATCTCAGATTATGTGTTCATTAAGGTACCTGTAATTTTGGCAAGGGTGTAGCTTGCCATTCTCTTTCTTGACAAAAAAGAAGAAAAATGCCTAAGAAGAGTTAAAGGGGCAAATCCTGCCTGCACAAAGGGTTTCTTCAATAAACTCCTTGATGGCTTGACATTCTGGTATTGACAGAAGGTAGACCTTTCTGATCTTGGGTATAAAGATCTCCTTGAGATTGATTTCATGGTTATAGGGTCTGATAAGTGGAAGTTTGTCAAGGATCTTGGAGATGTTAGCAAAGACTATAGCAAATTGCTGATACTTGGAGAGGAGAGCAATCTTGGATTTAGCCTTTTTAACTTTAATGGTGAGTTCTGTGGAGATAGTAAGTTTTGCTACCATGACTGAGGGAAGAAATGTGAAGCAGAAGTTAATGACATGGGAGAAGTGCCATTTATAGAGATTGTTGTTAATCAATTATCTAGAGGATTTGCTTTTGAGATAGTAAATCAAGTGTTTATTGTCTAGGAGAATTACTTCCCTGGTATGGTATTGTTTAAGTGCAGGTTGGGTAGCCCTGGAATAGTAAAGTTCTTTAGACTGGTCAGAGTAGAAGAAATGATAAGTGAGTTGGCCATCCAATTGATGCTGGGGTTTGTGATCTAAAGTCATGGAAGTTCTAGAATTTGTTATGTGCCTAGTGAATATAATAGTCTCTAGCACATGATTATGAGAACTTTAGAGCATGTGATGCAAATGGTTGCAAGTCATGTAACCATGAGCATGTGATCATGTGAACAAGTAGCCTTATTAAGAATAACTTTAGGCTAAGGTTAAGTTCTTATTTCAGAAGTATTTTTCTGCACAGATATTACTTATTGTTACGGCTTCAGCCTAACACGACGGTCAGCACGTGACCGTGAGAACTTCAGAGCATGTGATGCGCTGGTCATCTGACTAGTTGCACGTGATCGTGCGAATGAGCAACCATATAAGGCAAGCCCTAGGCTAGGGTTACTAGTCCTCATACAAGTATTCCCCAAGTATCAGGTATTGGTCACGTGATGTGGCAGATCTCTAGATTGAGATCCAGATCTAATCTGTGGCAGAGATCCGATGGATCTCCTTGGTCATGCCTTTCCACTAGATCGTATCGGGTACGCTTCCATTCTCCCACATCCTCATGGTGTGGCGTGTCTCTTCTCCCATCCCTGATCCGCGAGGCCATTGCCTCATTCCTTAATATCCAATCCATGCCTACTCCTCCCTTATTTAATATAGCTTAGTCACAGAGCCCCTTACGCTATTGGTTCACATAGATAGCATCTCTAGGGTAGGCTTCCTGTAGATGGTCCGTGCGCGGATCTGAGCAATATATAAGCAGGCGGCTCAAGGCTGAGGTTTCCTCAGTCTTGACCTCTTGTGACC
>JBBPJW010001520.1:0-10710 GCA_038088935.1 Pulveroboletus aff. viridisquamosus
ATAGTAAATAGTAAAAAGAACTTAGCTTAGGGTGAAAATAAAAAATGGCCCCTAGCTAAGTAGTGCCAGTATATAACAGAAATGGCTATGTTATATTCCATACTCTGGATCCAATTCCAATCAGCCTATATGCCTGCCATTAGGCTACCCTAGCCCAACTCTTTCCACATATCTCCAACCCTCCATCAATTCTTTGCTCCAGTTTCAAACTTATTCATATCTCCTTCTCAGTTAAGTAGTTATCTTAGTCTTTACTTCATTTCCTCTAAGTT
The DNA here is from genome assembly GCA_038088935.1 of Pulveroboletus aff. viridisquamosus. Taxonomy (NCBI): domain Eukaryota; kingdom Fungi; phylum Basidiomycota; class Agaricomycetes; order Boletales; family Boletaceae; genus Pulveroboletus; species Pulveroboletus aff. viridisquamosus. The sequence goes on from JBBPJW010001520.1 coordinate 273, forward strand.
ACTCCATTGCTGCTCCAAATTTAGCCCCACTCTACCCTCTGTCTTCTACCCCTGTCCCTGTTTCCCTCTTACTTCTTTCAATTACCCTTTAGTTTCATTTTAACAAGATTGGATGTTGTCTCTGATATCTTCATTTATTTCTTAAATACTTAGACACCTACTTCACTTCTGAGATTGCATCTGTCTCAGTTTGCTATATATCTAAATAGTTCTGCCCCCTGAGATATAAGTACTATAGTTCTAAATCCTGTATCTCAGTTTGAATATCAATAAAAACATCCCTCTTGTCATTGTTCTCACTTTAATCAAGCTATCCAGCTTATCTTCTGTTTGCTCTGGAGGATCTTCAAGTCTAAAGGATATTCCTAATGGAATTATAAGAACCTGTTCATATTATGACTAGACTTAATGCTTTTTGTCTTGACTGTCTCCCTTTTTAAGTATTAAGATTACTCTATGATCATTTCTAACCCCTCTATAAATTGATACAAGTGTGAATTGTAAGAGTACACCACATAAGATAAAGCCAAGTTCCATTTGACCACTAATGAAATCCTTCTCTTGTTTTGAGAACCTTCAGACTTCTCTAGAGAATCCTGAAGTTCCAATTAGACTGCAATATCCTAGCTGACTTGGCTTGAGCAGTAGATTTGACCTTTGGTTTTAACAGACTATTAGATTGGAATCAGAAGATCAGACTAGAAAACTGCAAAATTTTACTCTTATAGAATAATTTTTCAGAACATATTGTTTCTAAAAATCTTACCAACATTGAAATTGTTAACTTTGTATCAAATCTCACTACTCACATATAATCCAATGACCAGGAAAATATCCATTGTTTCAAGGCTCATTATCATGCCAAGTTTATTTACTATGCCACTTACAGTAACTTCAAAAATCAGCCCAATGCTTAACCTCAGCCCAGTGCATGACATGCACCAAAATCACATGAACAAATGACACTTTAATTTGGTGGGATATATTGTAGTGGGAACCCTTGGCTGCAATGTCGCTCTATACATCATATGATTCCGTTCAAATCTCACCAAGACATGATCATTACAAGATAAATACCTCATTGGATCAATTTATGTACTTTTGATTTGTAGGATATTATTAGTACTTGGTATGGCCTCCCTTTGCCTTAAGTACTGCCTGAACCCTTCTAAGCATGCTCTCAATCAATTTCTGATACTCTGAAGCTGGTATCCTCTCCCACTCCATCTAAATCCTATTGTAATGGGTAACTACCCATCCTGCCTTGGTACTTGTGTCTTCCTGGGGGATGCTCCTTTCTATGCCTTTGAGAACTGATGAGGCTTTTGTACTAGTGGCCCCTAACTAGGCTGTCCTTGGTGAGACAGTACTCCTGGTATAAACCCTGTGGGCCTGGTGCCTTATGAGAGCTCAATGGGGACTCCTCCCTTGGGGGTCAGGCACTGAGATCAAGAGTATAAGCAGAGAAGCCTAAGATTCAAGAGAGTAAAGCTGGGTTTCCCCAGTCTACACTCCTAGCCTTATATATTGCAGGGATCCATGCACAGACCATCTACTAGAAGCCTACTCTAATGTATGCTATCTATAGTCACCAATAGTGTAAGTAGCTCTAGACCCTAAGTAATAGATAAGAGATACATGCATGGATCATGAGGTAGGAGTGAGGCAGTGGCCTCATGGATAAGGAATGGAGAAGAGAAACACACCATAAGGATGTGGGAGAATGGAAGGGAAGATGCAAGGGCTCATGGATATAAATCAGGTGTGGCTGCCATAAGGCTGAGGAGATCTATCTAGATCTCCACCACAGATCTGCTGATCTCAATCTCATCTGAGATCTGCCACATCAGTGATCCAATACCTATGTGTGGGAACTCTGAATAGACTTAGACCTTAGCCTAGGGATTCCTTGATTAGGCTACTCGTTCACATGATCACATGCTCCTGGCACATGACCAGTTATATCACATGCTCCACAGTTCTCATGGTCACATGAGACTGTCATGTTAGGTTGGAACCATAACACCTATCTTATAACTCCTCCATACTCTTGGAAGGGATTTTATACTCAGCAAGTCTTTTTTCAAGGTACCACCAGAAATGCTCAATGGGATTGAGGTTAGAAGACTGTGCAGGCCATAACATAGTCCTGAAATCCTGTTCTTCCAGCCACTTCCTGGCCTTTTTGCAAGTATGCTTGGGATTATTGTCCTGCTAAAAGATAGTGTCAGAAGAATTAATACCATGATACTGCATGATTTCCAGCAGTTTATCCTTTAAAATTTGAAGTTAAAGATTATCATCCATTCTACCATCTATCTTGGCAGCATAGTCAATTCCCTCCCAAGTTATACAGCTCCAAATTATCACAGAGCTTCCACCATGCTTAATGATATCCTCTACCATTCTATTACTAAGCCTCTTACCTGGCTTTTTCCATGCCCATTTCTTTTCATCTGACTTCAGGTAATTGATTTTGGTCTTATTAGACCATATTATCTTCTTTCAATCCTCTATAGTTCAGTTCTTGTAAGCATATGCAAAGTCTAAATGGACTTTGTAAAGTTTTGATAAAAGTATTACAATTTCTCTTTTTTTTTCCTTTTCATGTCCCTTTTACACTTCTGCTGATACTTCAGAACTCTAAACCCTTTTCAAATCCCTATTGCAAATTCAGGGACTATTTTATGTTTATCAAACTTAGATGATTTGCAATTGGCATTGCAAATCTTATAAAGCATGTTTTATCTTCTTATTTTATATTTCTGATGTGCTTTATCAGCCTATTTGTTATGCTTCATCAGGTAACCATTTTCTTACTAATTCCATGTAAATTCTATTTCTCTTTTAGGCCAACAATGGCTAATCCTATAGTATAAAGTAGTGTACTTCATCTCTTATCTCTTTACACTACTTTTTTTTTTCCATACCCTATATCTGCATATCTTGAGTTCCTCAATATTACTTAGCAGTATTAAGCTGGCTTACTGTTATGCTAGGCCCATGTAGGGTCAGGCATAGACCTCAGAAGATGGAACTACAAGGGGATAAGCTTAATAAAAAGTCAGCTCATGGACAAGAGATGATACAACACAAGGACAATACCATAGATGCTTGAATAGAGAGTCAAGTGATAACAGGGATGCTGGCCTGTAAAGTACAATCAATGACTTGGCATTGATGGAGTTCAAGGGATTCCCTCTTGTGCACCAATACATGAACTAAAAAGAGATAGATTGCCAGGAGATCATAGAGAGCTCAAGGTAGCAAGAAGGTACTTGGTACAAAAGTAGGAGCAAGTAGAGGTAAGAAGTAGTGCAAGGAGAAAAAAGGCAAAGTATACTACTTTATAGTACAAGGAATAAGATTCAGACTCAGTTGAATAAGTCATAAAGATAATAAGTGCTGAATAATTGATCTGTATGAAAATGGATGGAACACAGAAGAAGCAGTCTGCTTATAATACAGGATAACTCATGTGAGGGAAGTGAATTATGAGTAATGGTGGCTGAGTCAAGGAATGTTCTGGAACAAAAGAAGGGGAAGATTCCAGAATGTGAACAAGAAAGCATTCAAGATGCATGAAGGTAAAATGGAAAAGGAAAAAAATAGGAAAATCATAACATTACCCCCCTTTGTGTTATGGTACCAACCTAACACAATGGTCAGCATAAGACCATGAGAACTGTAGAGCATGTGATGTGACTGGTCATGTGCCAGGAGCATGTGATTGTGTGAATAAGTAGCCTTACAAGACAAACCCTAGGCTAAGGCTAAGTCCATTATATCAGAGTATTCCCCTGGCATCAGGTATCAGTCACATGATGTGGCAGATCTCAGATGAGATCCAGATTCTCTGATGATATCTGATCTCTTGATCTAGATTAGGATCTGATCTGTGGCAGAGATCCAGATTGAATCTTCTCAGCCTTATAGTGGCCATGCCCATCTTATTGATCAGTACCTGTGCTCTTCCATTCCACCCACATCCTCATGGTGTGGCTTCTCTTCCATTTCCTTCCCTAGATCCATGAGGCCACTGCCTCACTCCTCATTGCCACCCCATGCATTCATATCATATATCTATTTAGAGGTAGGAGCTACTTTAGCTATTGGTGCCCCTAGATAGCATACTTTAGGGTAGACTCCCTGTACATGGTCTGTGTGCAGATCTCTACAATATATAAGGCAGGGGGTGCAAGCTAGGGAAATCCAGTCTTGCTCTCTTAACCTCTAGGCTAGATCCACAGCATTGATCTAAGGTCCTGATCCAAGAAGGATCCCACCTCTGCTCTCATATGCTATCTGGCTTCTTGGTTTATACAAGGGCCCAGGTCTCACTTCTTTCTCTTTGCCTAGTTCAGGGCCACTAGACCAAAAGCCTCAGCAGTTATCAAGGATAGGATAGGAGCATCCACCAAGGTCAACTTGAATATCAAGACAGGATGGGTAGTCACCTGTATCACTTTGTATGTCTGATATCCCAATCAGACACTTAGTCATAGGCCACTGGGAAGCCTGTGATGTTTGCCCAGCTAACATTGTCAATAATGTTATCCTTATCATTGGTGTGATAAGAAGATAGTGGGGATAAGCAAGCTGTGGGAGTATGATGGTATGATCTGCATGAGCAGTGAAAGAAGTGTGAGGACCAGATGAATGAAGAGGAGAATAAAGTGGAGGGTTGAGGGTAAGGTCAGCAAAAAGGGCAGTGAGATTGATTATGGCCTGGCTGCCAATGGAGGCAGGTGAGGCACTGGTAGGAAGAGCATTGGACCTGTTAATGGCCCAATTCATGACATTGAAAACACCTATCATAATAGCAAGGATGACTAGAGGTAAAATGGCAGTAGCTGTCCTAGCCTTATGTCTTGATGTCAAACCAGTGAACACTTAATCCCAAAGCTGTGGTTTTGGCTAGACCCACAAAGAACTAGGCAAAAGGATATAAGAGAAGAGTCAAGGCCTTGTATAAAGCATAGAGCTCAAGTGTGCAAGACTAGGGGTTGCCCAGTTTGTGCTAGCCCTTTTATATGATACAGATATGTGCATGGACCAGGAACTATGGTCTGCCCTAATGTATGCTACAGTAATTAGTCCAATGGCATTAAAGGAGCAAGTACCTTAGCAGTACCTCATGGTATCTGCCAGGCAATGATGTTATGGTCTGGAAAGTTCTAGAATGTGAAATGTGAAAATGTGAAAATGTGAAAATGTAAAGAAGTGAAAAGGTGAGAGTTCCCAGGGTTACATGATGTGAAAAATGAAAAGTGATTATAACAAGAGGGTAGATAGGCTCAACTATCATGGCCAGACCACCATGCTTCCATTTAGGCAATGTGATCTAGTTCTGCAAGGGTAAGCAGAGAGGAAGATGTGAATGATGTGGCAGGGCATGTGGGGGAAAGATGCTGTCAAGCAGTGAATGACTCTTGTTCAAACCAGTCTAGGTTAACAAGAAACTCCCCAAACTCTAGTTAATAAGCAAGGTTGTTTAAGATGAGGAATAACTGGTAATAGATTGTTTCAAAACAGTGACCATGTCAACTTTGGCAGTACAGTGGAGTAATTGAGTGATCAAGAACATTTTCTCAATCTGATGATAGAGCTGTTAAAGTGCCCAAAGGGGAGAGTACATGTTAAAATGTGACCTGATGGTGACAAAGAGTCATGAGTCAAAGACAAAGGACTATAGCCTGATGCAGTACACATCATTTTGGTCTCCAGGGTAGAGAGCATGGGCTATGAGGAGAAGGTCAATAGCAGAGATAGGGCAAGGAGTTGCCCTGCAAGCTATGGGTGGTGGAATGGCAATGGCAATGGGAGAGGATAGGGTATTGGCCAAGTAAGTGGGGGCAAGAGACAATACAATAGGGACAGGTGTGGTTTCCTCAACTGGAAAACCATTGACTAGAGATGTGGTGGGTAAAGTAAATGGGGAGGAGTTAGCAGAGATTACAATGGTCCCAGAGGGGAGAGAATGGGCATGCATGGAGAAGATTGCATTGAGGGTCTCTTGGGTAGGAGAGATTGGGACATTAGAGGTGGAAGACAGGGTGGCATTGATATTAAAAGACATGGTTATTTGCAAGTGGGGCAAGGCTTGGGTTTTTTGGTGTGAGTGGTATGAAAAGAAGAGGTGATAGGGGAAGTTTCAAGGGAATGCCACTTTTTATAGGTGGTCAGAAGCTCAAAAGCATTACTAAGATTGGAATCAGCTTCCCATGAGTCTTCTTTTGCTGAGTAACCCTTTTATTGGATCAGAAAGAAGCAGGAAGAAGGCAAGCCATGATGTTTTAATATCCACTTGACTTTGTATTTTTTCTTGACCTTGTATAAGGTTTGGGGATAAAGCCAGGAAGTTTTTTCCATATATGTCATTTTTGCAATAGGGCAATAGTAATAACACATGGAAGACCAGATGGATTTTCCAGGTTGCAGGAAGGCAGAGTCTGTAGATCATGGGGAAGAGTACCTTGGTGATAATAAAAAATCCTTCCCTTTTTGGTGTGAATTTGGAATTGATAATTGAATATTTCAGATTTCTGGCTTTTAGCCAAACTTTTATTCCTTTGGTGAAGGGAATAAACTTAGAACAAATGCAAGATGCCATTATCTGGCATGCAAGATTATGGGCAGTAAGGGCTTTGTCTCTAGCTGTGGTCAGATGTTTTAGCCTGTCAGCAATGGCAGGCATCAAAGTTTTGAAAATCACCAAGGAAAAGGCATGGAGTTCATAGCCCATTAGAAGGTAAAACAGTGATTGGTTGGTTATGGAGTGGGGGTAGTGGTTGTATGTGAATTTGGCATGGAAGATGTTTTCTGCCCACTTGGACAGGTTGGCTCTGCAGAAGATATAGAGGTAAGTTTCTATTTTCTGGTTAACATGTTTAGTTTCTCCATTGGACTGAGAATAATATGCAGTGGATAGGGATAAGTTATAGTTGAAGAGTTTCTTAAGCTTCTTGGTGAAGGCAGAGGCAAAGTGTGGGCCTCAATCAGAGATGATTTTGTCATACAAACCAAAGCATTTATAGACTTACTCAAAGAAAAGTATGACTATTCCTTTAGCAGTGGCAATTTTCTTGGTGGAAATGAGAACTACTCCCTTAGTAAGCTCATGGTTGACCATAACTAACAGGGAATCAAAGTCATTGGAACAGGAAAGATTGGTAATCAGATTACAAGAGATCTGTTGGAAGGAGTAAAGAGCATGCAAGAGAATGGAGTAAAGAGCAGATATGAAGGGATAAGTGTTGACCTTATGCTATTGGCAGACAGTGCAACCATCAACATACTTGTGGACATAGGTGGCAAGACCAGGCCACCAAAATTCTTGTTGGACCAGCATCTGGATCTTAAGATAACCTAGATGGCCAGCAGTTTTGTGATTGTGGCAGTGGCAGAGGATAAAGTGACAAAGAGTTTTATCCAGAGGAATGTACATATGATTGCAGTACATAAGCAAGGTGTCACAAAGCTTCCAGTCACAAAAGCAGGACTATAAGCCATTACATATGGAATTGTTTCATTTCTGAAGGATCAATAGGTAAAGAGGGTCATCCACCTGGTATTTGTGGATGTGAGCATCAATAACACAATAGAAGATGATCTTAGATAGTAAGGTGACTTCTGAGTTATCTGAGGAGAAATCTGGGTAGAGATCTGGATGATAGGAGAGAATGTCAGGCCCAGCAAGGAAGGTTCCAGCAATTTGGAGCTGGATGTTAAAGTCTATGAGGTCAAAAAGCCAATAAGCTTGTTGGCAATTGAGTGTCTAAGGGACATGGAAATAAGTGAGGTTCTTATGATCAGTGAAGACCTGAACTGAGTAGGGAGAGCCCTAAAGATATTGTCTCCAGGCTTTCAGGGCATGAATAATTGTGAGAAGTTCACAATCATAGATGTCATAGTTTTTCTCAGCAGGGGAGAAGGTCTGTGAAAGGTATGAGCAGGGATGCCAGTCTCCATTGGCATTAGTTTGGAGGAGAATACCACTGGAGGCATATGCAGAAGCATTTATGGTGATGGCAAAAGGGTGGGAGAGATCAGGGAGTTGAAGAACTGGCTGGGAGAGAAAGAGTGCCTTGAGTGAATTGAAGGACTCTTGGCAGAAGGAGAACCAGAACTAGAGAGCCATCTTCTTGGTAAGTTCAAGAAGTAAATAAGTGATAGAAGAGTAATTGGGAATGATTCACCAGTAAAAGTTGGCAAACCCCAAAAAGGATCAAATGTCTTTAACCTTTTGGGGAATTGGCCATTTGGCAATTCCATTGAGTTTCATGAGGTCCATGGCAAGTTGTCCTGGTCAGACAACCATTCTGAGGTATTCCACTGACTCAAAGGTTAAGGTGCATTTCTCCAACTTGAGGTGGAGATTGAGTTCTGCCATATGTTGAAGAACATGGGCAGTGTGAAGGTGGTGTGTTTTAGTGTTAGGGGAGGAGATAAGGAGATTATCCATATAGATGACCAACCAACCTTCTGTGATTATATTGTGGAAGAAGTCATTCATGAATTGCTGAAACACAGCAGGTGAATTATTAAGGCCAAAGAACATCTCTATTGGCTCAAAAAGCCCTTTGTGTGTGATAAAGGCCACTTTTCACTGGTGTCCATCCTTGATACAAATATTGTTATACCTCCAATGAACATTAAATTTGATGAATAGCTTTGCAAAGCAAAGCTTGTCAATAAGGTTAGAAATAAGGGGTAGATGTTATGCACTGCAAGATTGCAGTGCCACAGGCTCACAAGAAAAGAATTGATAGCAAGAAGTGAGCTCAAGTTAACATAAGTATAATACAAGTGCTTAAGACTGGAGTCTTGAAACACTAAGGCTACAGTATTTATACTACAGCACACTGTGCATGGACCAAGACCCTGATGTGAATATTCCCATGCATGAGGCACAGGGATCAAAAAGAAGAGAAGCTGCCTAAGAACCATCAAGGGTCTGGCTTTTTGAATGGAAGAGAAGTAACAGAAATAAAAAGAAGCACAGGGGCCTTTAGACATGAGGCTAACCCTATGCCCTGGATTATGTGATCCATCACATGCCCTGATAAGATAAAAGATTAGATAACCACATGGTGAAGATAAGATAAGGTCATGTGATCAGAAAATGAAAAAACACATTATAACAGTAGAGGGTATGCATTATGCACCATATGCATATGTTCATTGAGGTAACAGTAGTCTTGACATGAATGGAGTTTACCATCCTTCTTCTTGATAAAGAAGAAGAAGGATGTTTGAGAGGAGTTAAAAGGGCAGATTTTTCCAGCCCAGAGGATTTCTTCCAGGAACTTCTTGATTGCCTGGTGTTCTGATGGAGATAAGGGGTAAACCTTACCTATCTTAGAGATGAAGGTATCTTTAAGATTGATTTCATAATCATAGAACCTGCTGGGGGGCAGGTAATCAAGGTTTTTGGGGGTATCTGAAAATACAGATACAAATTCCTGGTATTCTGGTGAAAGTTCCATCTTAGATTGGACCTTTTTGGCCTCAATGGTGAGCTTGGTGGAAGTAGTGAGCTTGGTGATGGTAACAAAGGGTAAAAATGCCAAACAGGCATTTACAACTTGTAAAGAGTGCCAGTGGTAGAGACAGTCTTGGAGGGACTTTTCAGGGGTGGTGTATTTCCAGTAGTTAATGAAGAGTTCTTCATCATTGAGGGTAATTTCCTTAAAGTGGTATGGCTTCAAGTCTGAGAGTAAGAAGGCAGAACAATAAAGTTTCTTTGAGGAATTAGTGGCAGAGGGAATGGTAAGAGTACTACTTTTTCAATTGACAGAGAGGTTGGTATCTTTCAGCCAGGGAAGTTCTAGAATTAAGATCTCTTTATCATATCCCATGACATAGCAAAGAACCTTGGTGATGATGGTTTGAATTTAAAGAACAACTTTACAAGTGTGGGTGATTCTTCCCTTGTTATTGGTGGAAACATCCACATTTTGTATGTAAAAGGCTTGGGAAAGATGAGTGGTTGGGAACTTGTGGTGGGACATGAATTCCCAGTTAATGCAGTTGATTTGGGCACTATATTAACTAAAGCAGAGATGTCTATGACTTTTCTTGAGTGCTCAGATGGAGAGACTTGTACTGGGATTCTGATTGCTTTTCTAGATTGTGATACAAGTACAGGTGCACAAGAAAAAGTAGGAGCACCTTGCATAGGAAAGGTACTCCAATCTAAAAACCCACTTTTTCAACTTCAACCTCTTCTTTATCACTAACCTCTTCTATTCCTGATGGTTCTTCAGCAGAAACCTTCTTTACTTGAGATATCTTCTTCAGCATGCTAGAAGAGGGGGAAGGGAAGGCTAAACACTTGTTGGCAGAGTGACTGGGTTTTGTTATACACTGGCACTACTGAACTAGGGGCCATTTTTTATTTTTACCCTAAGCTAAGTTCTTTTTACTATTTACTATC
>JBBPJW010001521.1:0-10706 GCA_038088935.1 Pulveroboletus aff. viridisquamosus
CTCATGGTGTGGTTACTCTTCTCTTCCATTCCTGATCCATGAGGCCACTGCCTCACTCCTTATTCCTGCTCCATGCATTCTCATCTATCTATTTAGAGGTGGGAGCTACTTGTGCTATTGGTAACCATAGATAGCATACTTTAGGGTAGACCTCCTGTACATGGTCTGTGCACCATGACTAACAATATAAAAGGCAGGGGGTGCAAGCTGAGGTCTCCTCAGTCTTGCTCTCTTGACCTCTCAGCTGGTTATACAGTCTGAACACTTCAGTACTGCTGGCTTCAGGTTTATACAAGAGTAGTGGTCTCATCTTCCTTCATTGCCTAGTTCAAGGCCACTAGAACAAAAGCCTCAGCAGTCATCAGATCAGGATAAGGAGCATCCACCAAGGACTTTGAGTATTAGCAAGTAACGGGAAGATCCCGTTTCATGCAAGACTGGAAAAATCCAGGCTTGGACTTAACCCCTTATATATGCTACAAATATGTGCACAGACCATGTGAATATGGCCTACCCTAAATTGGTACAGTAAGCTTTCCAATAGCAAAAAGAAAGTAGAGATCTAGAAATACATGAGGCTAATATAAGGCAATAATGTGAAGATATAACATGTAATGATGCAAAAGAGTAAAATGGTAAGGATTATTATGATTACATGATATAATAATGTAAAGAGTTGAAGAAAAATAAAAAATGGAAAAAATAAAAAATAAAAAAAGTACATTATAATAGTATCTGTGGTACTGGCAAGGGCAGAGTTTACCATCCTTTTTTTTTTGACAAAGAAAAAAAATAAAGCCTGAAAGAAGTTTAAAGAACAAATATTGAAATGGCAACTACTGTCCTATCTTGATACTTGGGATGACCTTGGTGGACACTCCTATCCTATCCTTGATAACTGATGAGGCTTTTGGTCTAGTGGCCTCTAACTAGGCAGTAAAGAGAATGGATGAGATCTAGGCCCTTGTATAAACCAATAGCCAGCAGCACTGAGAATTCAGCCTATATAACCAGCCTAGAGGTCAAGAGAGTAAGACTGGGTTTCCCCAGCTTGCACACCCTGCCTTATATATTGCCTGGGTCTGTGCACAGACCAAGTACAGGGAGCCTACCCTAAGCTATGCTATCTATAGACACCAATAGCAGTACTGGCTCTATTAAATAGGAGAGGTAACTGCATGGAGTGGATATGAGGAGTGAGGCAATGGCCTCATGGATCAAGGGGTTGAGCTTTAAAGGCTTCTGTGAAAGTCCAGAGGTTTTCTGGAAAAGGGTCAGAAGAAGTTTTTCTTGATTAAATGGGACTCAGCTTCATCTTATGTGGTGTGCCCTTGCACAACTTGGTGTTACAATTTAATAAGGGGTCAAAGATGAAGAAAAGAGCAGTCTTATGGTCCAACAAGAGAGACAGGCAAGATAAGGAGTATTAGGCCTAGTTATAATAAGTATATATCTTTAAGATTTTTCTTAGGAGAATTGTTAAAATCCAGAGAGTTAGTGTAAGTGTAAATTCAAAATAGAATGTTTTCATTGAGATTCAGACTGAGATACTATATACAGAGGTATAGTACTTGTAAATTTGAAGTAGCAAGGATATCTAAAAATAAAAAGAAAATGAGACTGGAATTATCTCAGAAGTAAGGGCAGATATCAAAGTATCTTGGAGACAAATGAAGATGTTAGAGATGACAGCATCAAGTCATGTCAGACTAAAACTGAAAGATGGCAGGAAAGAGTAAGGAAAAATAAGGAATAGGAGCAGAAAGTAAGTGAAATAAGATATGAAGTTGTAACAGAGTAGTTTAGGGGGAACAAAGCAAGAACTAAGATGTACTAAGTAACTAAAAACAGAAACAGACTAGAGTCAGAATTAAGTCAGAAAGGAAATGGAAAGTTAAAGGAGCTTGTACTGATAACTGGGAGAAAGGAGTGCAAGTGTAACTGGAGTGGGTATTAAATACCAGGTGCACTCTGTATTTTCTCTAGAATGCTCTGGAGAAATGGTTTAACAGGGCTTGGCTTCATCTTATGTAATGCACCTTTGCACTAGTCCTAGTGCCCTGAATTTTGAAGGGATTGGAAAAGAGTTGGAGAATTGAAGTAAGTTATAGAGACTTGGATTCAGAGGTATGAGGACATAGAACCTGCTCACAAGGTTAAAGGGGGGTGCAGAACAGCAGGAGAGAGCACTAAGTTATATTGATAATCAAACTGAGATACAAGATACAGAACTATAGTACATATATCTCAGAGGAGCAGATTATCTAAGAAGAAAAGGAAATAAGACAGAAGTTGTCTCAGAAGTGAAAACAGGTGCCAATATATCCTGGATATGAATGGAGATGTCAGACATGACACTGACAATGTCATGTCAATATGAAACTAAAAGATAATAGGGATAAGCAAGATGGAAAAGGAAAAGGAAATAAGATTGGAATTATTATAAAGGTATATCAAAATGGTTTAGAGTTAACATATAAGTAGTTGTAGATATCATTAGATAGAAGGAAATGAAGATAAAAAAGACTAAATAACATGTAGCTTATAAATATGACAGCAATTGGAGTTACATTAGAGACAGAATGGAGTTAACTTGGTGGCATGGGATATAATAGTGGGATGGAATGGTAACAGAGGGCCAGAGTTACATGGAGGAGATTAGAGAGCTAGAATAGCTTACTGGTAAGTACTAGGGTACAAGTACTAAAATTAAGCTGGAATGTAATTAGATCTAAAGTCTAGGATATAACAAGGTAAAAATATTGTGGAATTGAAAAGAGACAAGAAAAGACTCCATAAAGCCTATAAAGGAGCCCATCTGAATATTAGCCTCTAATGCATTGCTTATAATAGATGGTTGTCCAAGAAAGAGTGGAGCCTTTGATTATATAAAAGAGAGTAAACATGATTTTTTTAAAATCTGAGTTATAGATCATAATGTTGACAAAGAGATAGAACTGGACAGAATCTGGCCAAGCTTCCACTTTGAAGCAGTTATTATTGATGTGGTTAGAAGAGCTAAGATAGAGTTTTGTCAGCTTGGAGCTGGATATTCTGAAGAGAGGGAGAGAAGTCAAGAAAGGGGAAAAATAGGATGCCATCTGATAGAAGTAGAGAAAGGAGGAGTAAAAACTTGCAGAATCTGTAAAAAAAAGAAGAGTTTATGTGCTATAATACAATCTTGATTTTGATCTTTCTATAAGAATATTATATTCTGTAATTTGGACCTGATTCAGACTAAGCCTCTATCTAATTTTTCACACTCAGTGCTTGCCAGTAAGTTACACTAGCCCTTGATCCTTCTTCATGCAACCCTAGCCCTTCTATTACTACTTTATTTTACTCCAGTTGTACTTGCACTTTTCCTGCCCTAGTTATTAGTATAGCTTCTCCAACCTTCTATTCCCTTTCTGCTCTAATTCTGACTTTAGTTTTGTTCTGTTCTTAGTTATTTAGCATATCTTAGTTTTTACTTTATTCTCTCTAGAATTCTCTGTTTCAACTCTGCACTTTCTTTTACTGTTGTCTTTTTTCTCATTTCTGTTTATTTCTTATTTCTTCCTGCTATCTTTTAGTTTCAGTCTGACATGATTTGACACTGTCATCTCTGACATTTTCATTCATCTCCAAGATACATTGGCATCTGCTCTTACTATTATAATGCACATTTTCCCTTTTATTTCATTTTTCATCCTATTGTATTTTCCTTTAACTCTTCACATGTTCACATCATGTGACCATGTCACCCCTTCACTATTTCACCATGTCACATCTTCACCACTTCACATTTCACACCTTTACCACTTCACACTTTACTAGGTCTAGGCTAATCTAGCCTATAATCTCATACCACCTGTTTTCCTCATGTATTTCTAGACTTCCACTCTCTTTCTGCCATTGGGTAGCTTACTATACACTACTGTAGGGCAGGGCACACTCTCTTGGTCCATGCTCAAGATGCAATAGTATAAAAGGGGTCCAAGTCCAAGCTGGAGTCTTTAATCTTGTGCACTTGAATCTCTAAGGTTTTCACAAGTTTCTTGACTCAGTATCTCTCTTGCCTAGTTCTCCTAGCCTCTAGTTCAAAGGCTAGGCTTTAGCAGAATCCCTAGCAGCAGCAGGAGCACACACCAAGGCTATAGGTGTAGTTGCTCAAAGTCATGCAGTGTAACACTTACTTCTGAGATAACTCTAGTCTTATCTTTCTTACTTACTTAGACCATTTACCACTCTGGAACTATAAGTACTGTACTCCTGTATATAGTAACTTCATTAAAATATTGATGAAAACACCCCCATCTTGACTTTGTCCTCACTTTGACTAAGCTTCCCAGCTTGCTCTTTGACCCTTTGGTTTACTCCAGAGTATTTCCATAAAGCACAACCAATGTGCAGAATCTAAATGACTATGAGAAGGGGACCTATCCCTTAGCAACCTATGCCCTCCTTGTGTGTGCAATTGGAGAGAAGCTAGCTTTTGCACTAGTGGCTAGAACTAGGCAAAGAAAAAGAAAATAGTTTGAAAGCATACTAGAAAAAACTAGAGTTCAAGTGCACAAGACTGGGACATTCCAGGCTTATCCCTGCCTCTTTTTATATTGCTACAGATGGTGTACAGACCAAGAAAGTCTGCCTTGCTCTTAACTAATATATAGTAAGCCAACCAATGGCAGAAACAGAGAGAAATCTAGAAAAATGTAAGATATAATGTTATAGCCCAGATTGCTCTAGGCCATGTGAACCTGTAAAGGTGTGACATGGTAACAATGTGAATAGGTGAAAAGGTGAAGGGGTAAAAATGTGAAGATGTAAAAATGTAAAAAGTTGAAAAAGAATCAAGAATACATAAAAAATGTAAAAAATAAAAAATAAAAAATATAATACTCCAGTTCTTAATGGAATTCTTAAGGAAATCCTAAGGGCTTGCTCTTATTATAACTAGACTTAATGCTCCTTGTCTCACTTATTTTTTGTATTGAGCCATAAAAACACTCTCCTCTATATTTTTAACCCCCCTTATAAATTGGGATACCAAGCTGTGCAAGAGTACACCACATAAGATAAAGCCAAGTCCTATTCAATCCAAGGAAAACTCTACTTGATTCTTCTGGAAACCTCTGGACTTCTTCAGAAACCTCTGAAGCCATGCTTTTATTCATAAATAAGCTCTATTAGTGTGCTTAACCCTGGAGTTTGCTTTCTGGAGTTTTCCTTTTCTATAATCCTGAGTTCTAGCAGTATCTTGCACCTAGAGCTTACTCTCTCTTGTACCCTTCTAGGATTTTAACAAGTATACTTGAATTAGAAGTTCTTTTTAGCACCCAGAAATTAAAGTTCATAGGGTTTGTTAATTATTTCATGCTATTTTGACAAAGAAGATAAAAATATCCTAAAGAATGTCCTTTGGAGATGGAGGTTGTTGAGTCAAGGGTTTTTTCTACAGAATATAAGCAATGCTTGCTCCAAAGGAAGTTAAAGAGCAAGAATATTATGGGCTTAAATCCAAAAGAGAGAAAACACCTTGAAAGATACCCATATAAGCAGATCAGAAACTAAACAAGTGTTCTAGACTGGGTTTTTCCAATCTGTGCCCTTGCCCTTATATATTGCTAACTATAGTATATAAATCAGGCCATGAGATCTATATGAGAAAGCTAACATAATACTAAATAAGAAAGTTATCAAAACAGTCTCTAGATAATTAAATCTCTGTTACATCTAATCCTAAGGAGCTAAAAGAACTTCTAGATCAAGCATACTGTCAAATCATAGTGGAATGCTAAAGGGGTTAGACTCTAGATGTGAGTGTTATGCATCCAAAGAGTGCAGTCCAAATACTACCAAACACCAGTGAGTGACAGGCAAATGATAATGACAAGAGGGCTTTTGAGACTAGTAACCCTGAACTAGGCTTATGAGTCTTAAAGAGGAATAATTCAAGTTAACACTAGCAACTAGTGCTTAGGCTGTAAAAAAAGGAGGAAGGACAAATACTCAGATTAACTCCATAATGCAGAGCCTGAGTAAGCAGAGTAAAATACAAGTGATCAAGACTGGAGAGACTCCAGATCTTGCCCACCCTGTATATATGTTACCAGGAGGCATAGCCTTGTACACAGGATGAGTAACCTACTATCTATGTAACCAATAGCAGTAACATCTTATACCTTTTTAAATAGAAAGTGGGGCATAGGGCATATGAGTCAGAAGTGAGACAAGAGCCTTGTGGATCAAGGAATATGGAAGAAAACCATAACCATAAGGATGTGGGAGAATGGAATATACTTAGGGTTAATGGATATGAATCAGACATGGCAATCATAAGGCCAAGGAGATCTATCTAGATCCCTGCCACAGATCAGATCCTAATCTAAATCCTTGAGATTAGATGTCATCAGTATTGATCTAAGATCTCATCTGAGATCTGCCACATCATATGATTAACTCATGAGCAGAGAATACTCTGAATATCAAATCAAACCTAAGCCTAGGGTTTATCCTTATAAGGCAGGTGAGTCCCACAGTCATGTGAGTAAACTGTTAGTGTTTGCTGAGTGCATAACAGTAAGATACTATTAGAACTCAGGGTAACAGAGAAGAAAAACTTCAGAAGCAAACTCTGGAGTTAGACACACTGATATGACTTAACCTTTGAATATGAAAGTAGCTTTGGGAGCTTCTGAAGAAGTCTGGAGATTTCTGGAAGGTCAAAAAGAGCTTTTCTTGGGTTAAATGGAACTTGGCTTCATCTTGTGTAGTATTTTCTTACAGCAACTCAGTATTCTGATTTACAGAGAAGTTGGAGATATAAAGAAGAGTGGTCTTATGACTCAATACAAAAAACAGGTGAAACAAGAAGCATTAAGCCTAGTTATAATGAAATGAAACCCTTAGAATTTCCTTGAGAATTTCATCAAGGCTTGAAAGTACTCCAGAGTGAACTGAAGGGTCAGAAAGTGAGCTGAAAAGCTCAGTCAGAGTAAGGATAAAGTCAAGACAGGGGTATTTTCATCAATATTCAAACTAAGATACTATATACAGGAATTACAGTACTTATAGTAACAAAGTAACAAAGATCTAAGTAAGGAAAGGAGATAAGACTGGAGTTGTCTCAGAAGTGAGAGCAGATGCCAATACATCTTGAAGATAAATGGAGATATCAGAGATAATAGTGCCAAGGCATGTCAGACTAAAATTAAAAGGTAATAGAAAGAAGCAAGAGTTACAATGGGAATAAGAAAGGAATTAAAAGCAGAAAAAGGTACATGTTACATCTCTAGATCTTAGAGGCTAAATGTTAAATGAGGGCATACTCTGGATTTACTCTGGAATACTCCAGAGTAATGGTTCAATGGGGCTTGACTTTATCTTATGTAATGTACCTTTGCACTAGTCCCAGTACTCTAAATTTCAAAGGAGATTAGAGGGTTAGACTAAGTCATAGAGACTTGGGTTTAGAGGATAAGGGTATATTGCCTGCTCACAAGGTTAAAAGAGGAGTTAGAGACAAAGAAAGAGAGTACTAAGTTATACTGATATTCAAACTGAGGTACAAGATACAGAAATACAGTACTTATACCATGAAGAAGTGAATTATCAAACAAGGGGAAGAAGATAAAATAGAAGTTGTCACAGTAGTAAAAGCAGATGTCAGTGCAACCTGAATATCAATAGAGATATCAGATATGACACTAATAATGTCATGTTAGAATAAAACTAAATGATAAAACTAAAGAATGACAAAGAATAGATAAAAAGGGCAAGAAACAGGAAATAAGCCCAGATAAACTATGGAGTTGTGTTAGAAGGACATGGAAGTATATATGAGGAATTGTAAGTATTATCATGTAGACAGAGAATAAGGAAAATGGTAACTAGCTAGCACATAGCTTAAGAGTAATCCTTAACTAGAGTTATATTAGAAATGTCATGAAATGGACACAGTGGTATAGAATATAACACTAAATTTAAATGCTAAGAGAGAGAAGGAATATAAAAGAAAAAACTTCTAAAAAGGCTCTAAAAAGGAGCAACTGAAGAGAAAATGACAAGAAGGACTTGAAAGAGACTCAAGGCTTGTGCAACTATGGGCTAAGCTCTGAAAAGGGCTAAGATTCAAAGAAGTGCAAACTGCAAGATACAAAGTAATTAAGTCTGGAGAAACTTGATCATCCATACCTGCCTCTTATATATTGCCAGAGTTGGCACACAGACCATCTACAGTAAGCCTACCATAGAATACTACTATTTATAAACACCAATAGTAGTAAAAGTACACTATTAAATAAAAGAAAGAAAGGTATGGAGTAGATATGAAGGAGTAAGACAGTGGTCTCATGGATTAAGAGAAAGAAATGGAAGAGAAGAGAAGATTTGTAATGGAAGAGAAGAGTTTACATAAAGATGAAAATATCTATTATAAATATAATAAGATTATAAATGCAGATTCACAGAGATAGTATCAGGATTTAGATTAGGAAGATCTAGAGCAAATACTGGGAAGATCTCAGATCTCTTAACCATATGACCATTAACCATGAAAATACTTATATAAAGATCTGACCTTAAGCTAGAGTTACTTATGAAAAGTAATTCTCTAACAATCATATGAAGTGAAAGTGTAGTTGCACATAAATGTGTAATAGTATAGAGTTGAAATGGAGCAGTTTAGAAAGAACAAAGTGAAAACTAAAATATACTAAATAACTAAAAATAAAAATAAAAATAAAGCTAAAATCAGAATTGAGGCAGAATGGAAATGGAGGGTTAGAGAAACTATAATAATAATAGATAATAGTAGCACAAGTGCAACTAAAGTGGAATAGAGTAGTGATGGAAGGGCCAGAGTTACATAAAAAGGAATTAAGGGCTAGAATAGCTTACTGGCAAATACTAAATGTGGAAAATCAAGTAGAAACTGGGTCAGAGTTGTTATGCACTTAGCAGAACACTAATAATCCTGTTATGTAATCTTGAGACTCACTTGCCTAAACAAGGTTAACTCTAGGCATAGGTTTGATTCTGATCAGAGTATTTCCCATGTATAAGTATTGGTCATGTGATATGGCAGATCTTAGATAAGATCTAGATCAGTGCCAATAATATCTGATCTAACAGATCTAGATTAGGATTGATCTATGGCAGAGATTCAGATGGGAATCTTTTCAGCCTTATGGCCTTCTGGCCACATTCATATCTGCTAATGCTATATACTTCCCTTCCATTCTCCTATATCCTTATAGTATGGCTTCTCTTCTACTTCCCTTGATTTGTGAGGCCACTGCCTCACTCCTACCCTTTACCTCATGCTTTCATATTTATTAGCATGAGTACTTAGTGCTATTGGTGTTTATAGATAGTAGCATTAGTCATCTTGCATTGGGGCTGTGCCCCTGGTAAATATATATATAAGATGATAGAGACTTGAGGTTTCTCCAGTTTTAATCTCTTGTGCATTACCTCATCTTCTGTGCAGAGAGCTACCACTCATTTTCTCTCTTTGCCTAGTTCTGGGGCACCTGGCTAAAAGTTCTCTTGTTGTTGTTGTTGTGATCCTGTCACTTGCCAGTTTATATTGGTTTAGAAGGCACCTCAGGTTAATGTAGTACAAGAATTGAATCTAAAGTATGAGATATAACACAACTCTAATTTTTAGATGCTAAGAGAAACTTCTAGTTCAAGCATACTTGCTAAGACCCTAGAAGGTTACTTAAGGGGGTAAGCTCTAAATGCAAGATGCTACTAGAACTCAAAGTTATAGAGAAGGAAAACTCCAGGCACAAACTCTAGAGTTAAGTATACTAATGGGGCTTAACTGTTATGTGTTATGGATCTAGACCAACAGCAAGAGGAAACCACCTTGGGGGGTACCCAATACTGGGGGGACAAAAGAATGGCAGCCTAGAGGAGGCACTAGGAAACAAGGTAAACAAGTAAACAAGTGCTCTAGACTGGAAAACCAGTCTATACCCTTGCCCCTTTATATATTGCCACAAGATGTGCATGGACCAGGCCATAAGTGTTGTGAACCTCTCACAACTACCACTTTCACATCACGAGATCATGGGAATCCTACTCCTATTCAGGATTAACCCTACACTAGGATCAAGCATACTTTACAAGTTTCTTCAGGTTAGTAGTCATGTGATCAATCTAGGGATCTTCCCTGGATCTGCCCAGGATCTTCCTGATCCATGATCTGATCTCAGTCCATGGATCTGACAGATCTAGGATGTGATCTCATTTGTGACAGAGATCCCTGTCCTCACATACTCCACACTGCTTCTTTTCCATTCCCCACACCTTAGTCATGAGGCCACAGCCTCACTCCTTATCTCCGCTCCATGCCTCTTTCTTTCCTTCTACATGAGTAGCTCCTTTACTGCTATTGGTTACCAGATATGCAGTACTATAGGGTAGGCCACTAGATACTTGGTCCATGTGTCTTCCCTGGGCTATATAAAGGGGCAGGTACTGGTGCTAAAGCCTTAGGCTTTATTACTTAGTATCTGGCATAGATTGCACTTCTCAGGTAAACCAACCCTTAGGTTAGGCCCTCAGTGTTGCAAACCAATGCAACGACCACTTTCACTCTCATGTGATCATGGGAATCCCAACCCTTATCAGGCTAAACCCTAGCTTAGGACTTGGTAATACTATATGAGTTCTCTAAGGTTAGTGGCCATGAGGCACATCTAGGGATCTTC
>JBBPJW010001522.1:0-10702 GCA_038088935.1 Pulveroboletus aff. viridisquamosus
TCCATGAAAGTAGCATGGCCACCTAGAGGCCGAGGAGATCCAATCTGGATCTCTGCCACAGATACAGATCCTAATCTCTGTAGAGATATTATTGGGGACTGATCTAAGATCTCATCGAGATCTAGCCACTGTCACATGACCTAAACCTAAGTGCAGGGAAATACTCTGAAGAACTACTAACCTTAGCCTAGGGCTTGCCTTATAAGGCTACTCATTCACATGATCACATGCTACTGATCACATGACCAGAGCATCACATGCTTTCTGGTCTCTCATGGTCACATGAGACTGCATGTTAGGCTGGAGCCATAACACTTATAGAATAGCATGATAATTAGTAGTTATTGATAGCCATTGCATTTAGTGCAAAACATGCAAATAATAGGATATTTTTTTGAGCCACTGTATATTTTCTTTCACAGTATAAGCCCCATCAGTGTGCTTGATCCTGGAGTTTGCTTCTGAAGCTTTTCTCCTTTAGAACCCTAAGTCCTAGAGTTTTATATAGCATCTAGGGATCTTGAGTTTAAAAGTATATCTGAACTCAGGTTTTAATAGTATATTTGAATTCCCACTTGCATTTCTCATATTATCATATCCCACTTTAGAATTGGCTTAGGCTATCTTTTAACTGTCAACTCTGACTTACCTGCATAGTTTTTGCTTGTTAGGTTAATTCTTTGAAATATTCAGAATATCTGAATGTTTCTGAATGTTATGTACTCAGCTATTATAACTTGGGATGTACTTCTGGGATACTCCAGGTATCTTCAGAACTGGCAGGGCTTGGCTTTACCATATGTGATGTGCCCTTATGCTGGTACTGGTGCCCCAATTTGTGAAATGGTCAGAAGGTGTTGGAAACTTGATCAGAGGACCAAGAGAGTGCTAGACTCAAGAGAACTATGACACTAGGTCAAGGAATAGCAAGGATGGCTTCAAGTGGGGGTCATGGAGACAAAGGGGTCATTAATGTCAATATTCTGACTGATGTACAGGATACAGAGCTATCATACTTATATCTTAGGGAAGCAGGAACCAACTAAGTGTAGCAAAATGAGACAGATGTTAACTCAGAAGCAAAGCAGGTGTCTAAATAACTAAGATACAAATAGAGATGTTAAGTAGGGCAATATCCAATCTTGTCATACTGAAACTAAAGGGTGGCAGGGAGAAGTGAGGGGACAAGGGATAAGAACAGGAGGAAATATTGGAGTAACTATGAAATAGTAACAGAATGAAGTGGAGTTCAGTGAATGTGAAGTTGTAGATATAGTAGCAGAAAAGAAGTGACTAGAGAGTATGCAACTTAGGATCAACTGGAGTTGCACCAGAGAAAGCAGGAATGGGCTTGGAAGGCATGGGATGTAACATTAGCAAACACTAATGGTCTAATCATGTGATCATGAGACTTTGTTGCTAAAACAAGAATAACTCTAGGCTTGGGTTTAGATTCTTCAGAGTTATTCCCCACATATTGTTATGACTCTGGATCCCAGAGGCTACATCTAGATGAAGGAGTGAGAGGAGGAACATGAAAGATAACCTAGTGGAGGCTCTGAAGAGGAGCAACCAAGGAGGGAGTGACGAAGGAGGACTTGGAAGAGACTCATGCCCATGCAACTAAGGGCCTATTCTGAAAGGGTAGGAATCCAAAGAAGTGCCTAAAGCAAGATATGAAGTAATTAAGTCTGGAGAGACTTAACTACCTGTACCCACCCCTTATATATGGCCTAGAGAGGTGCATGGACCAACTAATCTAACCTACTCTAGAGTACTGCTAACTATGGACATTAATAGCAGTAAGATCGCACTATTAAATAGGTGAGGGGAAAGCATGGAGCAGGAATGAGGAGTGAGGCAGTGGCCTTATGGATAAGGGATGGAAAATGGAAGAGAAGATCAGGGTTACTCATGAGGATATGGATCTCTGCCACAGATGAGATCATAGATCTCAGGATCCATCAGATCCATGGAGATATGACCAGATCTGGATAGAGAAGATCCAGGGCAGATCCTGGGAAGATCCCAGATCCTAGTCACATGACCACTGACCATAAGGTACTCATAATAAATAGCCAAGCCCTAGGCTAGGGTTAACCTGAAAAGGAGTATCGTTTCCATGATCACATGATGTGAAGGTGGTGGTTGCACAAGATATGCAACACATATAAGTATTGGTCACATAATGTGGCAGATCTCAGATGAGATGTAGATTGATTATAATAATATCTGATCTAATAGATCTAGATAGTGATCTCATTGGCCTTATGACTGCCTTGCCATATTCATATCCACCATTACAAGTATGCTTTCTTTCCATTCTTCCACATTCTTATGGTGTGGTACTCTTTTACTTTCCTTGATCTGCAAGGCAGTTGCCTTATTCATTACCCTTTACCCTATGCTTTTTTATTTATCAGCAAAGAGTACTTACTGCTATTGGTGGCCATAGGTAGTAGATTAGTCATCCTGTATATTGGAGCTGTGTCCCTGGTGAATATATATACAGGGTGATGCAGGCTTGGGGTTTCTCAAAAACCCAGTCTAATTTTTTTTGTTGCATTAGCTAGTCTATATGGAGGATTCCACTTATTTCTTTCTTTTTCCTAGTTTGGAGCTCTAGTGTTAAAAGCTCATCTTGTTATTGTTGCCATGGGCCTTCACCACTCACTGGTTCAGTTCAGATGACTGCACTCTTGGAGTATATAATACTGGAATTTTAATCAATTCCTCATATTACCTATTAGATCATGATCACACATAATTCCATTATAACTTCATGTTCTTTTGGGCACCTTTGACCCTCATTACTTCCAATCTTCCAACCTTTTCCAGAACATTCTGACTTTTTCTTAATAGCCAATGGCCGAAAAGGAGCGGAGCTTCTGAAATGGAAAAGAAGAACAGAAATTAAAAGAAACCCTGAACTCTACCAGGCCTGAAGACACAAGGCTAACCCTGTGCCCTGAGTCTAGACCTTGTCATGTGACCCGTCACGTGACCTGATAAGATAAGATAATCATGTGGCAAGATAAGATAAGATAAAATAAAAGTGAAAAAGTGAATCATAACACCAGCAGTGTTATGATCATGGCAGTGGTGGAGGATGAAGCAATAAAGGGTTTCATCTGGGGGAATGTACATTCAGTCATGATATATGAGTAGAGTGTCATGAAGCTTCCAGTCACAGAAGTGGGACTATAAGCTGTCATGCATGGGACCATCCCATTTCTGGAGGATAAAGAGGTATAGGAGGTCATTTACTTGATTTTTGTGGATGTGGGTGTAAAGGGTGGCATCAATGACATAGCAAAAGATAGTCTTGGAGAGTAAGGTAACTTCTGAGTTGTTGGCAAAGAAGTCTGGGCAGAAATCCAGACAGTGAGAAAGGACATCTGGCCCAGCAAGGGAGGTTCCAGTGATATGTTGAAGCTAAATGTCAAAGTTAGTGAGGTTGAGGAGCCAATGGGCTTGTTAGAGATTGAGTATCTGAGGGGCACAGAAATATGTGAGATTCTTATAATCAGTAAAGATCTGAACCAAGTGGAGAGAGCCCTGGAAATATTGTCTCCAGGCTTTCAGAACACAGATAATTGCAAGGAGTTTATGATCATAGATATTGTAGTTCCTCTCAGCAGAGGAAAAGGTCTGCAAGAGATAGGAGCAAGGGTGCCAGTCTCTGTTAGCATTGGTTTGGAGGAGAATACTACCAGATACATATGCAGAGGTATCAGTGGTGATAGCAAAGGGTTGGAAGAGGTTGGAGAGTTTGAGGACTGGCTAGAAGAGAAAAAGTGAATTGAGTGAATTGAAGGACTCTTGACAAGAGGGGAACCAGGACCAAGGAGTTTTCTTCTTAATAAGATCAAGAAGCAGTCTAGTAATGGAAGAGTAATTGGGGATAAATTGTTGGTGAAGTTGGTAAATCCCAGAAAGAATAGACATTTGGCCTTTTGAGGAATAGGCCACTTGGTGATTCCATTAAGTTTAATGGGGTTCATGGTAAGTTGTCCTGGTCAGAAAACCATTCTGAGGTATTCCACTGTTGTAGAAGCAAAGGTGCATTTCTTCAACTTGAGATAAAGATCAAGTTCTGCCATGCATCAAAGGACACAGGCAGTGCAAAGGTGATGTGTTTCAGTGTTAAGGAAGAAGATAAGGAGATCATCCATATAAATGACCAATCAACCTTCTGCAATTATATTATGGAAGAAGTTATTCATGAAATGCTAAAATGTAGTGGGTAAGTTGTTAAGGCCAAAGGACATCACTGTTGGCTTGAAGAGCCCTTTGTGCATGATGAAGGCTTCTTTCCATTGATGTCCATTCTTGATGCAAATGTTGTTATATCCTCAACAAATGTTGAATTTGGTAAATAGCTTTGCTTTACAAAGCTTATCAAAGAGGTTGGAGATGCAGGGTAGAGGGTATACATCCCACACAGTATGTTTATTGAGATAACAGTAGTCTTGGCATGGATGAAGTTTGCCATCCTTCTTTTTGTCAAAAAGAAGGATAATGCCTGAGGGGAGTTTAAAGGGCAGATTTTTCCAGCCCAGAGGTTTTCTTTCAGGAACTTCTCAGTTGCCTGGCATTTAGGTGGGAATAAGAGATAAACCTTATCTATCTTAAGAATAAAGGTGTCCTTGAAATTAATCTCATGGTTATAGGATTTGCTGGAAAACAGGTAGTCAAGGGTTTTTCAAGTGTCCAAAAATACAGATGCAAATTCCTGATATTCTGAAGAAAGTTCCATCTTGGGTTGGGCCTTTTTGACTTTAATGGCAAGCTTGGTGGAAGTTATGAGCTTGGCAATAGTGATGAAGGGTAGAAATGCTGAACAGGCATTTACAACTTATGAAGAATGCCAGTGATAGAGATAGTCTTGGAGAGACTTCTTGGGGGTGGTTTTTTGCAGGTAATCAACAAAGAATTCTTTGTTGTCAAGGGTGATTTCCTTGAAGTGGTATGGCTTCAGATCTGGAAGCAAGAAAATGAAACAGTATAGTTTTTTCAAGATATTGGCAGCAAAGGGAATGGTAAGAGTACTGTTCTTCCAGTCCATGGAGGGGTTGGCATTTTTCAGCCAGGGGAGTCCTAGGATTAAGATCTTCTTGCCATATCCCATAACATAGCAAAGAACCTTGAAGGTAAAGGATTAGTGTGAAGGATAACTTTGCAGGTGTAAGTGATTCTTCCCCTGCTATTGGTGGGGGCATTCATATTTTAGACATAGAGGGCTTGAGGAAGATGAGTGGTTGGGAACTTGTGGTGGTACATGAATTCCCAGTCAATGCAGTTAATTTGGGCACTGCTATCAACTAAAGTGGAGATGTCTATGACTTTTCTTGAGTGCTTGGGTAGAGAAACTTGTATTGGGATTCAAATTGCTTTTCTATATTGTGATACAAGTACAGAAGCACAAGAAAAAGTGGAAGCACCTTGTGTAGGGAAGATACTCTGATCTAAAAACCCACTCTTCCAACTTCAACCTCTTCTTTGTCACTAATCTCTTTTATTCTGGATGGTTCTTTAGCAGAAACCTTCTTTACTTGAGGCATGTTCTTTAGCATGCTAGAAGAGGGGGAATAAAAGGCAGAACACTTGTTGGTGGAGTAACCAGATTTTTAGCAGTGGAAGCAGAGCCAATTCTTTTTGCAGTGCTGATGTTCTTGGGGGGTGAATTTATTGAGCTTTATGGAGTCAATGTCCATTGCATTTGGATCACTTTCAATCCAAGGGGTCAAGAAGGAGGTGGAAGTCCAGGTGAATGCCCTGGGTATCTTCCTATGTTGTTCAACAAACTTGGATTATTCATTGGTACTATTGAAGTGGGTGGCTTTGAGATACCAGTTCATTATCTTCATGGATACAGTTTTCATGAAGTGAATGTGATGGGAGATCCAAGGAGCTAGTTATGTCTCATATTAGCTGATCAAGATAGAGTTATCCTTGATTTTAAACATTACAGCATGATTCTGGAACTCAGCTATATACTCAGCAAGAGAAGAAGTCCATTCTCCTTTCTTGTTGAGTCACATTTGCATGTTGACCAGCCAGTGGATGGCTGAACTAACCATATCTTGGTTCTGAAAGGCTACCAGAAAGGCAGTGATTAGATCAGTGAAAGACCCCATGATTACCAAGGTGCCCTGGATACATTGCTTTCAATAAGTGGCAGCCCAGAATTGGGCAGAGCCCTTGATCATGTAGAAGAGGGCAAAGTCTATGTGCTTTTTGTCAGTATTGTACACAGCCTTATTGACAAAGAGGTAAAACTGGACAGAATCCATCCAGGTTTTGGCTTTAAACTTATCTCCATTGTAGTACTCCAGAGTTCTGAGGCAAAGCTTAGTAGGTTTAGCAGGGGTGGTAGAGTCAGACACTGAAGTTCTGGGAAGAAAATAGAGATGGCAGTGGCAAGTTGGAGTTGGAGAAGATGGAGTGGGGGTACTTAGGATCTGTAGGGAGATTGCAAGTTTGTGGGCTAGGGTTTGGTTGAAGTTCTGTTCCTTAGTGAAAAGAACAAAAATATTATCAATAGGATCCTCAGATAAGGGAGGGCAGTGGGCTAGTGTTTATTCTGTTTCAGAAGAATCAAGGGGGTCCTCTGCAGGAGATAATCTGTGTTTACCTCAGAGGGAGTTGAAAAATGTGGGTTGCTTGGGTGGTATAATGGGTAAGCTACAGCAATGGTAGTTACAAAATTTACACTACTTCTTTTGTTATGCTAGGCCCAGGTAGGGTCAAGTGTAGACCTCTGTTATGTGCTCAGCAAACACTAATGGTCTCAACATGTAATCATGAAACTTCAATGCCAAAACAAGGATAACTCTAGGTTATGGTTTGATTATTATTCAGAGTATTTCCTGCATATAAGTATTGGTCACATGATATGGCAGATCTCAGATGAGATCTAGATTGATTACAATGATATCTGATCTGATGAATCTAGATTAGAATCAATCTATGGAAAAGATCTAGATGGTGAATTCCTTGGCCTTATGGTGACCTAGCCATATCTATATCTGCCTTACAAGTATGTTTCCCTTCCATTCTCCCACATCCTCATGGTTGTGGTTACTCTTTTATATTCCTTGATCTGCAAGGCCATTGCCTTACTTATTACCCTCTGCTCTATACTTTTTATTTATTAGCAAGAGTCTTTAGCACTATTGGTTTACATAGATAGTCATTTAGTCATCCTATATATGAGGCTGTGCCCTCTGGCAATATATATATAGAGTGATGCAGACTTGGGATTTTCCCAGTCTAATCCTCTTGTAATATTAGCTTGTCTATATGAGGGGTTCCACTTACTTCCTCTTCTTTGCCTAGTTGGGAGCTCTAGTCTTAAAAGCTTATTGTTGTTGTTGCCATGGGCCTTCACCACTTGCCATGTTCAGTTGGTACAGATTGCACTCAGCATGGTGCATAACAACCTCAGAAGAGGGAACTGCAAGGAAATGAGCTTGACAAAGAGTCAGTTTGTAGACAAGGAATGGTGTAATAGGGAGTACTTGAATGAAGGATTAAGCTATAACAAGAACACTGGCCTGCAGAGTACAATCAATGGTTTGGGCATTGACAAAGTTCAAGAGGTTCCCTCTTGTGCACCAATGCATGAACTAAGAAGGAATGGATTACCAAAAGACCATAGAGGGCTTGAGATAGCAAGGAGTGCTTGGTACAGGAGTAGAAGCAAGCAGAGGTAGCAAGGTAAGAGGTAGCATAAGGAGAAGAAAGGTAAAGTATGCTACTTTATAGTACAAGGAATAAGGTTCAGACTCAGTTGAATGAGTCATAGGAATAACAAATGCTAAGTAAGTGATTTGTGTGAAAATGAATGGAACACAGGAGAAGCAGTCTGCTTGTAATATGGGATGACTCATGTAAAGGAAGCAGATCATGAGTAATAGCAGCTGAGTCAAGGAAGGTTTTGAAATGGAAGAAGAGAAAGGTTCCAGAATATGAACAAGAAAGCATCTAAGATATATGAAAATAAAACTATGTCAAGAAAAAAGGAAAAAGAATAGAGGAATCATAACAAACATGATGGTCTCTAGAATGTGACCATGGGAAATTTAGAGCATGTGATGTGAATGGTTGCATAGTTATATAACCAGGAGCATGTGATTATGTGAATAAGTAGCCTAATAAGGATAATTCTAGGCTAAGGCTGAAATGGTGGTCTTACTGTCCTGTCTTGTATCTTGAGTCTTTCTTGGTGAATGCCTATAATCCTATCTGCTGAGGCTTTTGGCTAGTGGCCCCTAACTTGGCTGATGAGAGAATGCATAAGATGGTCCTGTGTAAAGCTAGGAGCTCAGCAACCAAATGAGCCAGCCTCAGGAGAGCTAAGGAGGATCCCTCCCTTGGGGATGGTCCTCAGATTCTAAGTGTCCCTTGTATAAACCCTGTAAGAGTCAAGAGAACAAGACTGGGGAATACCCAGCTTGTGCCCCCTGCCTTATATATTGCTGAAGTCTGTGCACGGACCAAGTACAGAAGGCCTACCCTTAACTACACTATCTATGGTCACCAATAGCATAAGTAGCTCTATGGACCCTGGGGATATAAATAGGAAGACATGCATGGATCAAATGTAAGGAGTGAGGCAAGGGCCTCACGGATAAGGGATGGATAAGGGGAGGCTGCCACACCATGAGAATGTGGGGGAATGGAAGGTGACACTGGTCTTAATCTATGAATGCAGCATGGCTGCCTGGAGACTGAGAAGATCCATCTGGGATCTTTGCCACAGATCAGATCCTAATCTCTGAAGAGATATCATTGGTGTCTGGATCTAAGATCTCATCAAAATCCAGCCACAGTCACCTGGCCTAAACCTTAGTGCAGGGGAACTCTAAGTGAACTCTAACCTTAGCCTAGGGCTTGCCTTATAAGGCTACTTATTCACATGATCACATGCACCTAGTCACATGACCAGTGCATCACATGCTTTCTAGTCTCTCATGGTCACATGAGACCACATGTTAAACTTGAAGCCATAACAAAGGCTAAGTTCTTTACCTCAGAGTATTCCCCTATACAAGGTATTAGTCATATGATATGGCAGATCTTAGATAAGATCCAGGTACAGTCCTCAATAACATCTGATCTCAGGATCTAGATAAAAAACCTGATCTATGGCAGAGATTTAGATTGAATCTTCTTAGCCTTGCTACTTTCATATCTTTTTCTGAAATGGTAGCTTGCCATTCTATTCTCATGTCTTAATGCTGAACTGATGAGCACAACTAAAAGCAGTGGTTTGAACTAGGTCCACTAAGAACTAGGCAAAAGAAATAAGAGAAGAGTCAAGTGCCTTATATAAAGCCCTAGATGTTGCAAACCAATGCAACAACCACTTTCATTCTCACATGATTGTGGGAATCCCATCCCTTAACAGGCTAAACCCTATGATAGGACTTAGTATTCATTTATAAGTCTTCTCTAAGGTTAGTGGTCACGTGATCCATCTATGGATCTCCCCAGGATCTTCCCTGGATCTCCCTGATCTCAGATCTGACCATCTCCATGGATCTGATGGATCTGTGAGGTGATCTTATCTGTGGATTGAGATCCCCGTCCTCATTGTGACCATGAGCCTTCTTTTCCATTCTGCCACATCTTACGTGAGGCCACTGCCTCATTCCTGATCCCCACTCCATGCTTATACCATCCCTTTATCTTGAGTGCTTGTATATTGCTATTGATACTAGATATGCAGTACCTTAGGGTAGGACATAGTGTACATGGTCTGTGCACCTCCCTAGGTGATATATAAGGGGCAGGTACTTGGTGGTAAAGTCTCCTCAGACTTTATCACTTTGTACTTGGCATTTAGCTCTTCTTTGGTAAACCAACCCTTATCAGGTCAGGCCCCATAGTTGCTCAGGCACAAGTCTCTTTCGAGTCCTCTTCATTGTTATCCCCTCCTCGGTTGCTCCTCTACAGAGCCTCCTTAAAGAGTTCTTTCTTCATGTCACTCCTCTCTCCAACCTTGTCTAGGTGTAGCCTCTGGTTTACCAGAGTCGTAACACTAGAG
The DNA here is from genome assembly GCA_038088935.1 of Pulveroboletus aff. viridisquamosus. NCBI lineage: Eukaryota > Fungi > Basidiomycota > Agaricomycetes > Boletales > Boletaceae > Pulveroboletus > Pulveroboletus aff. viridisquamosus. Next base: position 10,055 of record JBBPJW010001522.1, read on the forward strand.
CTCAAGCATGCAAGATTGGGGAAATCCAGCTTGCACCAGCCCTTTATATATGATACAGGAGTATGCATAGACCATGTACCTATGGTCTGCCCTAAACTATGCTACAGTAAGCCAACCAATGGCATTAAGAGAGCAAGTACCTTAGCAGTATCACATAATAACTGAAAGATTATGATGTTATGGTCTAGACCAGTCTAGACTGTAATATATGAAGATTTGAAAGAGTAAAGAGGTAAAAGAGTGAAATGGTAAGGTTTACCAGGATTATGTGATGTGACATGTGAAGAGTCAAAGTAAAAAGTACAAAGTGGGTAAAAATAAAAAAAAGTAAAAATGAAATTATAATACTTTCATATCTCTGGTCCTGTGTGCCTTTCCTTCCATTCTCCCATATTCTCATGGTGTGGCTTTACTTCCATTCTTATCCCTTGATCCATGAGACCACTGCCTTACTTCTTATTTTCACTCCATGCTTTTATCTTACCTTATCTATAGCTAAGAGATTACTGCTATTGATGTCCCTAGAGAGTAAACCTTAGGATAGACCCACTGTACTTGGTTTGTGCACAGACTTTGGCAATATATAAGGCAGGGGGTGCAAGCTGTGATTTTCCCAGTCTTGCTCTCTTAACCTCTTAGCTGGTTATA